>JAFVLL020022247.1:0-27238 GCA_021397915.2 Tor tambroides
TTGAGTGGACATGTAGGCCTAGTTCAGTGCCCGTTGGGCAAAAATCATGTTTGAAGGAGTGGAGTTATAGCTTGAGTGAGGCTTGATCCCAATGCGCTGCTAAATTTGAACATGAAGTGGGTTTATTATTCTCAGATCTGCTCCAAAAACAGCATACAAGGCCTATTTACTGTATCCCGTATTCACTATAGAAACTCTCATTTTCATTTTTTTCTTTAAGTTATATCTAACCTTTACCCTATATAAAGCACAAACACATTTATCTATGCATTTGGAAACAGGCACAGAATCATTTTCATGTCATTTGGTCATCTGTCCTCCAATCACATCGTGATTTGTACCAGCAGGACATGGAGAAATATCAGATGTCATTGTTTTTATACAGCAGCAAACCACAAAAACACATTTTCGGTCTCATTGATTGACTGAAAGGTTATTGATGGGTCTAGATGAAGAATCCATCAGACGCTTCTCAAGGCATAACTGTATCCATTGTGGAACCAGAACAAAGCTTAGTCTGTTTAATGCCATGCAAAGAAGGATATAAGATTAATGGTTTCATTCACAATCTCTTTTAGCTCCCAGTTCTCAGTTTCTGTTCATGTCTAACCCATTCATTTGACGTTTTAGACGATATTAATTTCTTATTGAGTATTTCCAATGAGACAAGAGGAGTTTCAGTTTTATTACCTACACATTGTGGTAGATTTGTTGCCTCTGAAGTGAAATTTACTGAGTAACACCCACAACGTCACATGGTGTGTACTGGTGAAAGCATGATCTTGCCGCTGGATATTTTTATGTGTATACAGTCATGAGCCACATACTTTTTTGTGAAATAAATTTAAAAACAACATTTTTTAAGTCCTGTCCTGATTATTTGAGAGACGATGGGTGTGAAAGGTTTTGTGTGCACACTGTAGTAAATCAAAACCCACTTTTGGGATTGCACTTTGGTCTAGTCCATTAAATAAATAAAACACTTGCAATTTTGTTGTTTTTAAAATTGACTTTGCAATATATTGTAATTTTGTTGCCTTTCAATTTTTAATAATGATAAATTTTAATAATCCCAGTCAACTTTATGCAACCGTTAGTTCAGATCCTCTAATTTGATTGGCTAAGAGGTGTTTAGATGAACAGGTTCAAAAGATTCGATTCACTGAGGTGAATCAAAATCAGTAGGACAGCACAGAGGAATTTACTAGATTGTACTTAATTTAAAAATAATTTATTAATTTATATGTATTTATAAATAAGTAATTTAATAATTTATCTTTGCTTGTTGCAATTTTGTATAGTTACTGTACAGTTGTTCAATGCAGATAATCCCAAATAGCATTATGCAACAGTTAACTGGATCACCAATAGTGTTTTCAAGTCAAAATACAGTAGGAGGACACAGAACACAGAGAAAATTACTGTCTAACCGTACTTAATGTGTTCATTTATAGTTATTTATTTCATAACCTTTGATAGTTTTTGTATAGTTACACTACTTCAATGCAGATAATCCCCTGGCAAGGAGTCAAAATTTGCCACAACACCGGTTCTCTAATTTCACTGGCTAAGCAATGTTTAGTTAAACGGATTCAAACGATTCGACTCACTGAAATGAATCAAAATCCCCACAAACTATGTTTTGAGGTCGGTGAGTCAAAATATACAGTAGGAGGTCAGAGGAAATGACTGGACCAATCGTGCTATCAGAGCTCTTAGAGGGCGGTGATATGGGCTGATAAAGCGATAATGACTGGCTCAGAACAGTGTACTACTATTAGAGCCAAAGATTCTGAAGAAAACACTAAACCCAAGCGTCTCGCTTTACTTTTGCGTAACACTACACAGTTCTCACGGTTGCAGACGCTTAAGACGTGGACTTAGCCCGAAATGCCGTGTGGACGTAAAACACCTGTTATTGACGTACAAAGGATTCATTTTGTAAATCAAGTCTTTTAAATGTTGGAACGAACTAATGAAAACATGAGTGAATTGAGGAGAAACGCTATCCGGAGGAAGTCAAAACCGAAGCAGACAGCAGGTTCTTCGGCGGAGGAATGCCTGGAATCCTCAGGTGAGTGAAGCGGTCAGGTGAGAGCGGATAGTCCGTTTATGGGCTTAATCCTCCTCATGCCAAACGTCCAAAACACTGAATGCATTTGTTTCAAGAATGATGTTGTCAGCCCAACTTTTGGGTGTTTCTACGCAATTTAAAGAACCTAGTGTTGGTATTTGTGCCAATATTTTCTTCTGTCGACCTGGAAATATTATAAATGGCAACATGTGACACTGTAACACTCCACTCCACACTAACGTTGCTGACACTGGCTGAAAAGGTTTTTTAAGATGTGGGCGATATAAAACAAAAATCTTATGCCATGATATGAGTAATTTGTATTTTACAAATTTAGTCTTTTACAGACTAAACGCTGCGACGATTTTGTGTGTATGTGTGTACCTGTTTTTATATTCCGGTGGGGACTTAAACCTGAATACACACAGACTCATGGGGACTTGCGTCATGGTGGGGACCTAAATTGAGGTCCCCACGGGTAAACAAGCTCATAAATCATACACAATGAACTTTTTTGAAAATGTAAAAATGCAGAAAGTTTCCTGTAAGAGGTAGGTTTAGGTGTAGGGTTGGTGTAGGGCAATAGAAAATACGGTCTTATTTTACAACATCTAAAAACTAGTAACATATCTACTTTTGATGGGTCTTTTTAGTTTTTATTTTTCATATAAAATCAACTCAGACAATCTTTTCATGGTCAAGTTCATCATCGTGGGTTGCCTTAAGCTCTGACAGCACACAAGAGATTTGGCAAAACATGGAAAATGCATTGGAATACATGCCAGACTCCATTTTTTTCCTTGGAAGAAAGCTCTTTGTACTGAAAGCTCAGGATATGAGCGTGAACAAGTCCCAACGAGTTGTGTTATAGTGTTTGCAATAGTGACATGTCTCATCTCTGACTCAGTATGAACTGACCTGCATAATTCTGTAGTTTAAGAATAAGGAACGTGCAGAAGTACTGCTGTCATGCTGCACAGTCTATTAGATATTTCAAATCTGTTGAGTCAGTATGTGTTTAGGAATAACAGCCTATACCATCAAGACTACTCTGCATGGCACAACACAGCGAGATGGTCCTCACCGCAGAACACAAGATCCAGGGGGCGAGGTTGGATCCAGATCCAACTCCTCCCACCTTATGTATAATTAAACCTACCTGTCTCCACCCCCTGATCCCTAAACCCACCCATCTCCACCCCCTAGATGTGGATCCAACCCCGCCCCTTGGATCTTTGTTCTGCAGTGAGGGGCTACTGACACAGCCACTTGTGTAAAAAAAAGTCAATTGGTGCCATAGAGTCCAGTGTGTGTCTGTGACTGTGTGAATGCCAATGCAGATTTTGCCTTTCAGTGAAAGCAAAACATTGTGGTTCTTTGGATAGTGTTGCATAGTAATTCAGTTTTAAGGTTAGATTTTTGTGCTGTTTAAGCAAAAAGTAAAAAAAATAATAATAATCAACATGATTTATTTTCTCTATAAAACAGTATTTATCCTTAAGGCTGGCTATTGGCTATTGTCAGTATAGAGAACTCTTATTAAAGAGGCTGCAGTGGGTCTCATTTATCCATGAAGTTCCACTTTCTGCGCCCGTGAGCTTGACTGCCCAGTGAATCAGAGCGAGCATGAGGAACTCACTGAGTTACATTGTTATTGATGTCTGCGGGCGTTGGAAATTAGAAGCTGGATTTTATTTGCTAAAAACATTGCTCTTATGAGGGATTTGTTTAGTTAATTCTTTTCCAACATGCAAAACAATGCAAAAATACAAAATCAAATGCAGTATGTTCAGCTTTACCATACAACTTATAATACATTAGAGATTATCAGATTATCAGACTGATAATCGACAAAGTCGATTGTGTGTGTGTGTATACTTGCATTTAACATGCTTTCTATGTATATACATTTGTGAAATTTTGAAAGCAAACCCAGGTTTAAAAAATGTATTTAGTCACCACTTGTAGTACACTTGAGTGTACTAGTGTATGAAAGATGGGTTCAGGTGGACTACAAGTGGTAACTAAATACATTTTGTAAATACAGAGATAGTATGTTAAAAGTGCATTTTAATTCATATTCATGGTGTCTCAAAATAGCACAGTTGAGTACACTTAAATGATCTTAAGTTTATCTTAATATACTAAAAATGATTCTTTAGTACTTCTTAAGTACAAAATTAGTGTGCAAAAATTGACCACTTTAAGTATATTTTGGAAGTATAATATATTTTTCACCTGGGTTTGCTTTCTCACAGTACGGTTACATAATCTGAAGAAATTATCGGACTTCTTTCATGTTCAGTTTATTTAAACAATAGAGCTGATAGTGCACATTAACAGGAAAAAGAACAGGGACCCTTGGGAGCTATTTCATGCAAAAAATAAATAAATAAAAATAAAAAATACTAGATAGAAATGCTCTCCTGTTCAAAATTTTGGGTTTTGAATAAAAGAACTGTTTTTAGAGTGCACTAACACAAGCGTGTGCTGTTATTAAAGTTAACTATTAATTTTCTGTAGTGCTTCGCTGAATCCCATGCTTCCTCTGACACTATAGTTAGTGTTTTAGGAGTACAGAGTCATGTGAGACGGACCTGTTATCGTAACATCATCAGAGCTTATCAGACTTTATTTGATTGTGATTGGTGTATTCTGCACTAGCAGGTCTGTAATTTGTGATGTGAGAGAGAGGGGCTATAAATGGCTCATGGATACACAACCTCCATTATCCTCTAGTAAATATTTGAGGACATCATGATCCAGCCACAGGAAATGAGATGTAATTTCAACTATAACACTGGGATCTAGTCTAAAGTAAACACTGTCATATTAGCAAGGAATTGACATTAATACTTTATCTTTAGGTATGTTACTCTAACAAGCTTTTTCGAGGCAGATATACTGTATAGATATAGAAATATCCAGCAGGTGGCAGTATAACACCAAAAAAGAAAAAAGTTTTTGCAACCTCTCAATACTGTCCAGAGCCTAGTGGATATTTCTGAAGTTATTCAGGACTGTTTATGTGTTACTGTAATTTTTTCTTTACATGTTACATATCAAGTTGTACTTTGAAGTGGACAAGTTAAACATCATCTTTTATTAACCTGGATTCTCTCATCTTTTAAAAGTGGTAGTAAATTTATAGCTAATTTAACACTTTTGAACTGAGATAAATAATTTAATTTAATAGTTCATTTAAGATAATTTGCTGAGCATTCACCTGAACAGCACCATCCAAAAAGTGTAGTTTCACAAAGACAAAATTAGAAATAACTCCATATTTCCCATGTAAATGTTCAGGGGAGGGGTTAAGGGTTTGTTTACATGCACAGGAAGGTCCTGTAGGCAAGGTCAAAATGAAATGACGCACTTCCTGTCAGAGAGGGAAAATTTCTACTCAGGTTGTGATGACGGGAGGGTGAATTCCTATCTTGCCCATTGTGAAGAACACAATGCACCGCAGACAGGGGTGTTGCAAGGTCTTGTGTTAGTCATATCATACAGTAAGTTGGTAATTGGGTTAAAAAGATAGTCTAGGTCTGGTGGTGAGAAATCAGGAACATTCTCCAAAAAGTGTAGGATTTTTAAACCCAACTCTCTGTAATGTCCTTCGTTTCATTTGTCTTCCTGACTATAGAGACTTCAAGACCCTAGATGATTGATTTCACCCTTAGTTGACTCAAGGCTCACCCATGTCAGATCTCTGCTGTGTTTACCTATGAGAATTAGTGTGGCAGTAATAGTAATGGAGCATTACGTAACGCACCCCTCCACCCAGGGCAGTCCATGCCCCTTTCCTCTTGATCAACTCGGCTCCTTAGCAAACACTGCAAAGGGCTGGAGTTTCCTGATTTTTTTTGTTTGTTTTTTTTTTTTTGTCTAGAATTTCCCCCCCTCGGGCTGGACGAATGGGGCAATCCTGTAGCTCGAGGATAGCTACCTGCCTAGGACAGATTCATTTTTATAGACTTTCTGCATCAGAAGCCTCTTTCAACCACCTGCAGTCTTGCTGGACTCAAGATTTAATAGAAAATTCTGCAATGCCAACATAGGCCATAAAACATCTATATTTCTCTAATTAACATCAATGAACACTGAAAATTTGGAATCTTAATAGGATATTAGGATTCTTTGGCTTTTAAGTAAAAAGATTTCTGCAAAAATCCTTTGTCTTTCATTAGGGAAACACTTGGACTGCTTTTTAGAGGTGAGCACAAGAGGGAATAAGAGAGGAAGTAGTGATACATTGGATATTTTTGTCCATTCTTCATCTTCAGGAAGCCCGGGCTTAACTTTCTCCCCCTGCTTTCTCGTCAGTCCTTTTGTGGAACCCCTGGATCCTTCCCTGCGCTTCCAGCAGTGTCTTTAATTCATTTTCTCTGTGTTGTAAAGTCTCACTGATGGACAGTGATGGATTTTCTGGCCTCTGGCCTCAGGAAAGCTCTCTTCCACCGCACTGCCTCCGGTAGGTGATTCAACGGTTCTCACTTTGAGCTCCAACATGCCAGCAATGAAATGTTTCACCGTGACTCTGGGAAAGAAAGTAGCGGTTGGTTGTCAGAGAATGGAGAGGAGGCTGTTGAACAAACTCTGATTGTCACCCGGTTGAGAACTAAAAATGAATCTGTTGATGAGTAGGAAAGCTGCATTCATGTAATCACAAAACATCATATCATGGGGAATGGATTGAAAAAAATGAAGCGTCGTCGGAAGTATTGGTTTTGGCCAACTAAAGGTAATGTTCAGTTTCAGTAATTGTTCATGAGTTGGTTGTCAACATACAGTAGTTTGATGTTACATTTGGGGAGTAAATCTGTGTTAAAGGAATAGTTCACCAAAAAATAAAAATTCTGTCATTTAACTCCTCCTCATGTTGTTCCAAAATGCAAAGAAGCATATTTTGAAAAATGAATCTTCTTCTTCTTTTTCTTCTTACATTGTGTTGGACCCCATTGACTTTGCATGGACAAAACACTTAAACATTCTTCAAAACAGCTTTTTTTTGTCTTCTCCAGAAGAAAGAAAGTCATACAAGTATTGAATGACGTAAGGGTGATCTATTTTTAGGTGAACTATCTTTTTAAATTGCTGCCAGCTATATGGAGACGTTTACTATCTGTACAGAAGGTGGGTTAAAATGATTTACCATTAAACTCTGCCTATCACAGAAAGATTGTGAACAAAAAAAGCAGAATAAATCCACAAAATGTCAAATTATAATACATTTAAGGGTTTAAATCAACATGAACTTAATTTTCTTAGCATTGTAATTCATATTTTTGAGAGAAATAAAGAACAATTCATTGGGAATCTATTGGATTGTGAAAAGTGGTCCCTTTATAACAGATGGTTGGAGTGAGAGGGTTAACATTATAAGGGATTGGTGAAATCAAAGTCGTTTCAGAACAGAACAGGTTAATACATTGAGACAAACATTTTCTTTAAAATAACATTCTGTGCAAAATAAATTGTACATAACAAGAGTGTGTTTTAATAAATCAGATAGCCTCAGTTTGGACTTTATGTTGATTTTAGGAGTGTGCATACAGTGAATGTGTGAATTTCTGGTCATGCAATTGTGAGATGAGTATTGTATGCGGCAGATGAGCTCATCAACATGTTTCTTAATAGTTACAAAGTAATCTGAGCTGTTTTCCGCTGTCTGGTTTGTACTGAAACTCAGCTTTCTGTTGAAATAATGCCTGCAGCTGTTTCAAGGCTAATCCAGACACCCCATTCTCTCTCTTACACACCATCTTGTCCTGCCCCCCTAAACTAACTCATAAGCTCCTTTTCACTAATCTAAACCTCCACTGACTTATTGCTGGCTGGGGGCCCAGACATCAGATGTCTGGTTTATTTTTTCAGCCATATTATAGACAAAACTTCTCCCTATGTGTGCAATAATAAACTATAGTAGGTTTGTACAAATAAGGCTTAACGTGACAGAGATACACACATTACCTCAATTTATGGTCACGGATGAGGAGTATAAAGTAGGAATGAGGGTGTTTATGTAGTTGTCAGACTTTAGTGTCCTCAACATCATCATCAAGTGGAAACCACTTACAGATGTTTATGTGGCCTACATAAACATCGCCCTTTAAGTGTTTATGCGAGTGAATGCACTACCATCTATGTAATAATTTTATCACTAGTACCAGTATAGCACAGATTTGAATTTGCACGTCAAAGATTGTAGGATGTTGGCACGTATTTTAGACTGTTTATATGAGGATTGTTTCCAAAATCAGTTACCAACCCAAGCAGAAGAAAAGCACACATCTCTAGAGATTTGGAAACCAGCACTCACGAGTCCTCCAACTGTTCTGCTTGGCAGGAACTACTGGCCCATTATTTTGTGTGTTTATATTGTGTTGTGGGTTTGTGAAAGACTGGTCATGGCCTATTTAAAGAACCACAGTTTATTCTTCTCTCTCTAGTATGTTAGGAAGGAAAAGGCTGTTTGTTTGTTTTTGAATGCGTTTCAAAAAATAGATTTGCACATTGATTGATTAATGTAGGATCTAATAAATCTTGATAACTTTAGAGGGTTCTGGAAAATGATTGTGAGCGATTTACTTATTCAAGACTGATCTACCATTAGCTGAAAAGTCCATTTACTATTTCTAATATGATTTTCACCAGAACAGTGTTTAGTGTGTGAAGTATTTAATTATTTGTGAATTATTACGTGACTCACAATCCTTAAAAAATAGTTCACCCAAAAATGAAATTTGCTGAATATTTACTAACCTTCAGGCCATCCCAAGACGTAGATGAGTTTGTTTCTTCATCGGAACAGATTTGGAGGCCTGGAGAAAGCAATATTATGGATTATTTTAGCTGCAATGGTTTGAAGTTAAAAACATCTTAATCATGGATTTGTTTCTTACAAACACACAGATTTTAACTTCACAAGACGTTAACTGATGGACTGAAGTCATATGGATTGCTTGTGGATTATTGTGATGATTTATCAGCTGTTTGAACTCTCATTCTGATGGCACCCATTCACTGCAGAGGATCAATTAATGGGCATGTGATCTAATGATAAATTTTTCCAAATCTGTTCTGATGAAAAAACAAACTCATCTACATCTTGGCCTGAGAGTGAATAACTTTTCAGCCAATTTTCATTTTCTTGTAACAATTCCTTTAAATTACATCCACCAATCAGAGAAGTGACTGTTACAGTGGGAACGGAACTATCCACTCCTATAAAGCATTGTGAATTATGTAAATAGAATCTTGCTGCACTTTCAAACAACTTGTGTAGTATTATTTGTTTGTTTTTGAATATTTTGCAGCATAGTTGGTAAAAAAAAAAATATTTGAGAAGTTTTATATTGTACCATAATTGCTGATTCTATTACATCATCCCCGGTGGTTCCTGGGATTAGTAGTTCTTTGTAGTTCTTGATTTTTAAATACCTTTTAGCTTTAAATCAAATTTTAAATCAACCTGTTGGTTGGCTTGACAAGGCTTAGTCTTTGGAGAAAAGAAATGGATCCAAGGCTGTTTAAAAAGATTGATGATTAGTATGCTCTGTTGACATTGTTACAGTTGTTCAGCGGGTGATTAGAATGCTTTTACACGTGGTCAACCACAAATGCAAATGTTCAGCTGGAAGGAGGGCTGCTCTTGAAAAACTTATTAAATGCTTTCATGCACCTGAATAATGACATCACATCCTTCCCATACAACTTCCCTTCATAGTTCCCGAGCCATAATGACACCCCACCTCCATTTTGAGAGCTTCCTCCTCTTTTCCTTCTTTCTCTGGCTTTCTGACATTTTCCTTCTATTTAATTCTGTCTTTTCTGTCTGATTTTAGTGAAGTTTTTTTTTTTTTTGGTAATGACATTTGTGCTATATGCATGTGGAAGTCCCTTCTAGAATGAAGTTAAATTATTTATTTATTTTTTATTAAGTACTTTTTTTTTGCAATAATTCTCTATGAATTTTTAAATGTATATACTTTATAGAATTTCTCATGTATTTATTCTTTCACTTATTCTCATTTAACTTTTATATGCATAGTTCATATTTTAAATTTAATACTTATTACTTGTTTAATACTTACTATATACTGTTTTTTTAATTACTGTTTTATTACTGTTATATAAAAATGGTGCTTTGACACTCATGTACAGAAGCCTGTGAAGTCTTCAGTAACTCACTCACTGCACTGCTATTCATATAGTCATTATAAAAGAATGCTTCACAAAACACAGTGCCCAAAATAAGTGACAAGTATGTGCTGCTTTGTCGGTGTGTAGGCTACTTGTTCTCCAAGTGTATGCTTGTGTGTTTGTGTGTGTGTGTGTGTGTGTGTGTGAGACTGGTACAAATGAGATTTGTGTATTAATTACACTATTTCTTAAAGAGGAGAATAGCTACATAGCGAGTGTCAGCTCTGTTTTCCTTCAAGTGATTATTGATATTAACTGAGCCAAGTTGGCCAGCAATGAGGAACGTTTTCGTCAGCTTTCAGGACTCACACCCACACAAATCTGTCTGACAGGAAATGTGAGCTGGCGTGTTTGTGTTGTTATGCACCCTGAGATGGTATTTTGGTGGTGCTGTGAGTTATAACAGGAAGGGCTTTTTTCCTCAATAATAATGCACCCATTTTAAAAACACAAACACCCACACCTGCCCTCATAAAATCAGTACAGTAGTACAGTTTACAGATTCAGTGACTCAACTCAGTGACCCGAGTCATTTCCTATCTGTATCAACCATCTGTATCAACCATGAACACAGTAGATAGATGAGATGACAGATGAATGGATTGATTGGTTATACCAGGTTCATGACTTCCAAAATGCTGTCATAATGGACAGTCAGCAGCTGTTAGCCAGATTTATGATGTGATATTGATGGGTGCAAAATGTATGGCAAGTGTGCTACAGAGATATACTGTACCGTATGACCTTAGAAGCACTTTTTAATAAAACATATACTGTATAATATCTGTTTCATCTCCTGGGTTTACATGTTAAGAAACACCAAACCTTCAGGGTTTCAGTTATATTAATATTGTGCAGTTGAGCAAGCATTTCCTGCCAGATTTGACTCATCCAGGTGGAAAAAAAATCAAAAACAGAAGACCTTTCTTTTTTTCTTTCTTATTATTCTTCAGATAAGCAATTTGCTCAGGTATAAAATTGTTATTTGAACTTAAATCTAAGATTTTAGATCTTAAATTTTCTCATGTATAAACTCAGTTTACTGGTTTCATTTGCATAATCTTGAATGGATATCTATCTATCTAGATAGATACAGTGGGGATCGAAAGTTTGGGCACCCCAGGTAAAAATTTGTATTAATATGCATAAAGAAGCCAAGGAAAGATGGAAAAATCTCCAAAAGGCATCAAATTACAGATTAGACATTCTTATAATATGTCAAAAAAAGTTAGATTTTATTTCCATCATTTACACTTTCAAAATAACAGAAAACAAAAAAGGCGTCTGCAAAAGTTTGGGCACCCTGCAGAGTTTATAGCATGCACTGCCCCCTTTGGAAAGCTGAGACCTGACAGTGTCATGGATTGTTCTCAATCATCGTCTGGAAAGACCAGGTGATGTCAATCTCAAAGGTTTTAAATGCCCAGACTCATCGGACCTTGCCCCAACAATCAGCACAATGGGTTCTTCTAAGCAGTTGTCTAGAAAACTGAAACTGAAAATAGTTGACGCTCACAAAGCAGGAGAAGGCTATAAGAAGATAGCAAAGCGTTTTCAGATGCCAATATCCTCTGTTCGGAATGTAATTAAGAAATGGCTGTCATCAGGAACAGTGGAAGTTAAAGCAAGATCTGGAAGACCAAGAAAAATATCAGACAGAACAGCTCGCAGGATTGTGAGAAAAGCAAGTCAAAACCCACGTTTGACTGCACGATCCCTCCAGAAAGATCTGGCAGACACTGGAGTTGTGGTACACTATTCCACTATAAAGAGATACTTGTACAAATATGGTCTTCATGGAAGAGTCATCAGAAGAAAACCTCTTCTACGTCCTCACCACAAAAATCAGCGTTTGAACTTTGCAAATGAACATATAGACAAGCCTGATGCATTTTGGAAACAAGTTCTGTGGACCGATGAGGTTAAAATAGAACTTTTTGGCCGGAATGAGCAAAGGTACGTTTGGAGAAGAAAGGGCACAGAATTTAATGAAAAGAACCTCTGTCCAACTGTTAAGCATGGGGGTGGATCAATCATGCTTTGGGGTTGTATTGCAGCCAGTGGCACAGGGAACATTTCACGAGTAGAAGGAAAAATGGATTCAATAAAATTTCAGCAAATTTTGGACGGTAACTTGATGCCATCTGTGAAAAAGCTGAAGTTAAAGAGAGGATGGCTTCTACAAATGGATAATGATCCTAAACACACCTCAAAATCCACGGTGGATTACATCAAGAGGCATAAACTGAAGGTTTTGCCATGGCCTTCACAATCTCCTGACCTCAACATAATTGAAAATCTATGGATAGACCTTAAAAGAGCAGTGCGTGACAGACAGCCCAGAAATCTCAAAGAACTGGAAGACTTTTGTAAGGAAGAATGGGCAAAGATACCTCAAACAAGAATTGAAAGACTCTTGGCTGGCTACAAAAAGCGTTTACAAGCTGTGATACTTGCCAAAGGGGGCAGTACAAGATATTAACTCTGCAGGGTGCCCAAACTTTTGCAGATGCCATTTTTTTGTTTTCTGTTATTTTGAAAGTGTAAATGATGGAAATAAAATCTAACTTTTTTTGACATATTATAAGAATGTCTAATCTGTAATTTGATGCCTTATGGAGATTTTTCCATCTTTCCTTGGCTTCTTTATGCATATTAATACAAATTTTTACCTGGGGTGCCCAAACTTTCGATCCCCACTGTAGATGGATAGATAAAAACACAAATAATTACAGTAAATATTATATAAAAAATATATAAATACAAAAATTGAGATTATGTACAATTATATAATAAAAAATAATATGATAATATAAATTGTACATAATTTTGGATGGATGGATGGATGGATAGACAAACACATAATTACAGTAAATATTTTATAAAAAATATAAATACAAAAATTAAGATTATGTATATTTATATAATATAAATAATGTACATTAATTTTGGATGGATGGATGGATAGACAAAAACACAAATAATCACAGTAAATATTATATAAAAATATAAATACAAAAATTAAGATTATGTATATTTATATAATATGATAATATAAATTGTAGGCCACATAATAAAATACATTCAAAAGAATAAATAATTAAAATTCTATCTATAAATACATTAATATTTATATAAAAATATATGTATATGTTATATAATATATTATAGTTATACATTATTATTATTATTATTATTATATAAAATTTATATAAAAATATATGAATATTATAAATAGATTTTTTTGAGGCCTATTAAATATATCAGTACTCTCAGTATAGACTAAATCCTGTCAGCTATGAAAGCAGGATGTCAAAGGATCATTCAGAAGTGTCTATAGGGAATAATAGCAGTGTAAAAGACATGGCCTGAGGCTTCATTTACAACGAGTCATGTAGGGGGAGGAGAGGACTGAGCATGTATTGATGGAAGGAGGAGATAAGGGCAGGAGCGTGAGGGAGCTGAGAGTGGGGGAGACGGGGAAATGTGTTGTGTGCGTTTGCTGTGATGTGACCTTAATAAAGTGTAGTTGTCAAAGGGCAAGAACGGTGGCGTTCATTTGCGTGTGAGGAGTGAGAAGTCAGACGAATGATTGAAAACAGAAAGGGACTACAAGAAGAAGTGTGACTTGAAAGAGGTCAGGGGTGTTTGGCCTGACTGGTTGAATTAGCATGAGGGTTATCACACCGAGGCATATGACAGAAATAATTAAGAGGTTTATAGTCAAGTGTTGAATTGTGATTGCGTGTGTTTGTGTGCATGTACATTTGAAGGCATGTTGGGAATTCAGTATGACGCTGTCACCTCAGGCTATTAGGCTCGGCTTTACTGATCACAAAGCAACTTTCAGAATCAGAAACCAGAATAGATAAAGCAAATTTAAAAAGTCTAAATGAGAAGTGAAAAATGTGGCTAGCACTTTTTGAAAGGTTTAATTTAGTTTCCTGTTTGGCATTATTGCTTTATAGAGCTGTTCTGTGACACAGTACACAATCTGATTTTCTGTAAATGTGAAAACAGGAAGTAAATGACATTTTCCCCCATGGACTCAGGATTGTAGAGAGCATATAGAGTCTATTGAATTAAAAAAAAAAGAAAAAAATTCTAAATTAAAAAAAAAAAAAAAAAAATCATTTGGTGCTAGTCAGATAATGTTTATATTAATTATCCTTTATCCTTATAAAATTTAGCATGGAAATACACCAGTAACTCGGCACATTTTATATGTGTGTGTGTGTGTGTGTGTGTATAGATAGATAGATAGATAGATAGATAGATGTATTATTGTGTGTATGTATATGTACACACACACAAAAATACTTTACAAACTAAATTATTATTTAATTAAATATTTTAGAATCTTTTTATTTTTTTAGTTTAGTAACTATAATGGTCATTATTAATTTCTGAAAATCAAATTGTAACATTAAAAAACACAGTCTCTTATGAGCACTATAATTTTATGTTTGTAATAATTTGAGATTTTGAATATCTGCAATAAATGAAGATCCCTTATACAATGTACCATGGCCTTATCATAGTAACATAATTCAGTGTTATACTTTTTATATTTATACTGTGTATCATGGCACTAAATGATGACCATATTCATATACCTTCACATAGTACTTCAAGAATACCATGCCCTTGATAGATACATGTCCAAAAACCTTTATTTTTGTATAGTGAAGAGTTATATTTTCCCTACTGGCTATGTTTCATCATCCGAAAGTGTGAGAATATTGTAGGTGGTGACAGTGCCCTCCACCCCCTTCCCCTTCCCCCACAGATCACTGACTCATCTGTATTCCTCCTCAATCTCCCATGTGGCCTTTTCCTTTCGTCACATGACCGATGCGTGCCCTCCAATAGAATCAGCCTCATTTTCACCCATACGTGGACTCCAGTGACCCGACCAATCAGAGGAGAAGAGCTGGCATTCTCCAAATATCATACCCACTCATCAATATTCCTCTAGTTTTTTCTTTCGAGTTGCACCCCACCCCTTTATCCCAACCCCCTGTTTGTTGGCCCACCCCTACGGCAACACAATAGGGGTAATTGTCCATGCAACACATTTGCACATAAAGACGAACAGACAAGAGCGTGTGGCGTTTCCTTGCCATATGCCGTCCCTCCTCTGGAATGTGATTATCCTCGGTGGAGAGAAAAACAGAGGCTGAGCGGAAAACACAGTGTGCGGGGGAAGCTAGCGAGGGGGAATAGAAGGAGGAGGAGGAGGAGGAGGAGGAGGAGCAGTAAAGCAAGTGTAGAGACAGAGATAGAGAGAGAGAGAGGAAGGATGGAGGATGCAGAGTGTGTGGCGGTTCGGCTAGAGAGGAAGGGTTCATGAGAGGGCTGTTCAGTCTGGCGTGATTCTCTGGATAAGGACGACGGAACTGAACTGAAGTGGAAATCTCACACACACACACACAGCTGCCATCTACAATCCGACGAAGACTCAGGTCAGTGGTGGTTCTTCACATGTAAAGATTGCCATTGCTGACCATATTCGAGAAGGGCTGTGGCTCTTGAAGCTCTTTAGGTTTACCGCAGAAGACTGTACGGTTTAGTCTTTCAACTAGTGTTGAATAGAAACGTGCTGTTGTATATTAGAGCATGTTTATGTGTGACATTTTGTCTAGGGAGATGCATATTTAACTCTGCAGTGTCTGTACGTGGGTGGATGTGAACGGTGCTTTTGTGTAAAACCTAGAGCAATAACATATTTAAATAGGATTTTTTGTGCTCGACTCACAGCGATGAGCAATACTGGGGTGAATCAGCCACATTAATGCGAACGCAGACACAGATGCAGAAACAGATGGATGTGGAAACAGGTCAGCGTGCTTCATGGAAGCAGGTGGAGATCTGTGTGTGTGTGTGTGTGTGTGTGTGTGTGATAGATGTGTGATTGGTATCCAGACACCAGCAAACACCACACAGTTATCAGATTAAGCAGAGAAGTATCTCTTTACAGGATCAGGGGAGTGTTAAGACTCATTAACGTGCTAAATAACACATATGTAGTAACCATCACAGACGGCTAAGACTGCTTTAGCACCTTGGTTCAAGGGCTTTATGTCAATCTCTCTGTGTCTCTTTTATAAGTATAAACTTTGTCTCAGGTGTTTATCCTAAGATATAAGTTGGGTAAAAAACAACTTTTAAAAAGACAACTCGTACTATTTACACTACTGGTCAAAAGTTTGGAATAATTAAGTTTTTAAAATCTTCTCTTATGCTTATCACGGCTGCATTTATTTGATAAAAATACAGTAAAAGCAGTAATATTATTACAATTGAAAATAACTGTTTTATATTTGAATATATTTTAAAACATAATTTAATCCTGTGATGGCAAAGCTGGTATTTTTTGCCGCAATTACTCCAGTCTTGAGTGACACATGATCCTTCAGAAACCATTCTAATATGCTGATTTGGTTATTAACAGTTATGATTGGTGCTGTGTTATTAATAATGGTCATTATTATAATAAATGTTGAAAACAGCTTTTGCTGCTTTTTTTTTCTCACTGAACATCTTTTATCTTTTGTAACATTATACTGTAAATGTCATTACTGTCACTTTTTTTTATCATTTTAATGCATCCTTGCCTAATTATAGAATTAATTTTGTCATCTTACTTACCCAAAACTTTTGAATGGTAATGTATTCCTCAAAAATATTAAGAAGCACAACTGTGTCAACTTCAACATTGACAATAATAATAAGAAATGTTTCTTGAGCACCAAATCAGCATATCAGAATGATTGAAGACTGGCGTAATGGCTGCTGAAAACTCAGTTTTGCCCTCACAGAAATAAATAACATTTTATAATGTATTAAAATAGACAGATATTTTAAATTGTAGTAATATTTCACAATATTACTGTTTTTACTGTATTTTTGATAAATGCAGCCTTGGTGAGCATAAGTCTTGCAAAATTAAAAAAAAAATTAATTATTTGACCAATAGTTTATATTTTGTACAATTATAGAGATATAACATTGGATATTTTGGTCTTTAGAAGAAATGTCTGAGTTCATATTGAGATTTTTGAATTTAGATTACAAACATTATCTAGGCGATTCTGAGCTCAATTATTGTTAAAATCACTTTTAAACTTCTAGAAGACTTTTTACAGCAAATGTCTCTAATTGCTCTCTCTAATGCTATTTTGTGTATGAGAAATAATTGACATTAATGCGGTCTCATTTGTTATTTTTCTCACCTAAGGGTGGTGGCGTCCCTCTTGGTTGTGTCTATAAATGATGACCTCACTGCCACCCACACTGTCTCGTACTGAGAACAGGTGCATAGAAATGTTTAATTATCTGCTTCTCACTGTTGAACATGTGACTGCTTTCAGTTGCGAAGTTAATCATCCACACGCAATAAGCAAAAAGCAGAACTGTGCTGGAGGAAAATTACATAAAAACAAGCTCAAAAACACAGAAGAGAGACTCATACCTAATCAAGGGTTGCAGAATTATGTGTGAGCCTCAGCCAGCACGCTGAACATTCAGCGGCAGACAAAGTCTAAGACTGTGAGTTCTGAAAGTGTAGCATCCATTAATTTCCTGCTATAATAGTTTTTAAGTCCCACAAGAAAGCTTTTACACTTTCCCATAGTTCTGTTCACATTGCGACAAAGAGAGACTAGAGAGATGAAAGCTGAAAAGTGGGTTTTTGATTTTGTTGACATTATTACACATTTAGACTTCATTCTCATTGATCTCTCACTCAGCAGCTTTTATCAATGCCTGTAATTATTCTCTAGTCACCAACAATCAGCACATTCATGCACACATAACATTTTGTAGATTAAAACTTGAGGAAATAGTTGGATCCTTTTTAACTAGGGTGTTGGTTGTACAGTGCATCATCTAAGCTGATGTTTATAGTGTCTATGTTGTTGTTGAATGAACATTTACTTATAGTCAGTGTCCTGCTTCTCACATTGGCTGGGAAACCAGTTTTGTGACCAGTGAGGGGAAGGAGTGAGACACAACCACAGGAAGGACAAAAAAAAAATTGCAGCTGCTCGTTATGAGTGTCACTTCTAAAACGGGTTGCATGTTGTGGGCATTTACCTGTTGTTTAGCGTATTGATGTCTGCTTAAGATGAAGAAACTTCTTAGGAATGTGAGAAAAACGCAGACCAGGACACACAGGAGAACCAAGAGCAGAGCAGGTATTTTTCTCATTTTTGCATTTCCCTATGCATCGAATGACATGACCTTCAGCTCACATATATTCATGCCAAGATCTCACACGGTAGTCACAATATGTAATAGTCTTGTTTTTTGACCTCTGCAAATTTTAGTCAGATGGATAGATAGATGCTTTTTGTCAAAATTTCTTAATAACAGCACATAAACAGATCATTTGTATGACTGTTAGTATATGTTTTAAATCTGTGAACATTTTGCTGTAAATTCTAGCATGTATGAACAGGTGAATCTCATTCAGCAGGTCAAAAATGTGTTTGGGCCATATATCACCCCAAAATCAAAAGAAATATGACATGTGCAGTTATATTTTACTTAAAGAAAATAAAAATAAAAACATTGATTCATTCATTTAATCACAAGCATATTTTCCCCAAATTCTCATTACTGTAATAAATACATAATTTTTATAGATCATAGTATTTAATTTAGGCTAATTGAGATAAAAAATAATCATTGTACTAGCAATTTTAGTGTAATACAGAAAAAACAATATTGAGAATAATGATACATGCAAATATATATATAATGCTAAAAAGCTTTTATTTATGTTTTTCATTTTGATTTTTGGGTGAATTATGACTTGCACAGGTAAGAAGCTGTAATTGGTGGTCAGTTAATATTGCCTTTATTAATATTGATAATTACTACAATAAAGCTGTGGTAAATTGTATTAATCCCTGTATCATCAAAAAAATAAATTAAACCAAACAATTGACAATGTTCTGAAAGCTTCACTATGTAGATGAGATCTCATATTAATCTGCTATGCTTTTACAATAGTAATGACAGTAGCTGCTGTTGTATTTTGGTAGAAATTGGTTATTATATTTATAAGGTTTTGGCTGTCTTTGTTTATTGTGTCGATATTAAATCGATGTTCAAGCACTTGAACCATCGCTTTCATGCATCATAATTCAGTTTAGCGTTCCGTTTGTTCTGTTAGTTGGTTACAAATACATTAAATGCATGCGTACATACTGGAAATTGATTGAGCCTGATTAGAGGAAGCATTTATACTTGCATCGACCAGATCCATAATTCACTGCCTATTGGAAACCACAATATTTACAATTATAATGACCACTCAACTGTGAACATGATTCATGGCGCATCTCCTCTAATGCTCTAACAAGGGCTCCACATAAATGCTAAATTACATGCTACACAGAATCATAAATAACCTCATAAAACATGTCATTGCTATTTTCCTTTGTGTTCAGATGAAAGATGGCTGTATTTTGTGTTTCTAAACAAGGAAAGTGATTAACTGAGGTGTCATAGAAACATCTATGCATGGTTATCTAGCTCTGTACATTCCAGTAACCCATTTTAAGGGGTTTGTTGAGAATCTGTTTTTGATAGCTCATAAAAAAAGGTTTTATATTGGGTTCCACCAGCCCCCTCTTTCATCTTCGTTAAAGTTTGTTTGTTGTAGTTGTAGTGTTAGCATACTGAATGTGTTTTCTTGTAAAGCTGCTATTAAAAATGGCTATTATGTGAGCATGTGTGCACATTTGAGTGTGTGGGGGACACCAGATCCTTCTGTCACAAGGGCTCCAGATGGTACAAGGAAAAAGCCTTGCTTTAATCTCACATCCGGGATAAAACACAAACACCCACCCTGTACTGCTTAAAATGTAACTTACTTGAAACTTGTTTCACTCTATGTTGAACTGAGTGACTGTTTTGTCACATTCTCACTTTATTCAATGAGTACTCTATCATTCATCACTGCATTTTGTCTCTCTTTACTTCCCCATTCTCTTTAGTTTTCTCTCAGTAGCGTAACATTATTGTGGTCTTATATTTCAGTTGTGTACTTTATAAGCTGCGCATGTGTCAGTATGTGCCTTTCATGCACACGTGTACAATTGGCAACCACATGCCACTTGTTTACCGATCGGCTTTCATCTTTTATGTGCGTTAGAAATAGAGTACATTAACACAGCTCTCACATGCCCTAGATATTACCGAAGAATTAATTACTGGAGAGTCTCTGGGGATTTACTTTTCTTTTGTTTTTCTACAAATGCTGGATTAATGTTCCCTCATCCTCTCTATTCACACACAGACCTTCTGCTCCGTCTGCTGTTTTTACCATCCAAAAGACATTTATCTACTTTAATTGTTCTGCAGTCATACTATTATACATAATACAGTTTTATGTTTTCACTTTTAAGGTAAAAATGATATTTTGCCTAGGTTTGTTTATTTATTTATTTATCATTATACCATAATTTTAAGCTTCCAACTTCATATACATTATAGAATTTCATATAATTAAATGTGTTGTATGTTATTTATTTATTTATTTGTTTTTGCATTGTGACATTTTAAGCTTAAAAATTTGTTAATATAATTAAATATAATATAATATAAATACATGATATATAATATAATTAAATATATAATATAATTAAATGAAGCTTTATTTATTTATTTATTTATGTGTTTGTTTGGTTATCTTGACATTTTAAGCTTATGATTTTTTTGAATTGTGTAATTTAATTGTATAATTTAATTAAGCTCATTATATTCATTTATTTTGTATTGTGACATTAGTTTAAGCTCCCAACTTTGTATAAATTATGTAATTTGTACAATATTTATAATTTAAATACTTTTAATTTTAAAAAGTCTTTTTATTTTATTTTTATTTTTTTGCAATCTTACATTATTTTAAAATTCACACTTTGTGTAATTTGCAAAGGGTCCTTTTATATTCCAACAGGAAATGCTGTGTGCAGTAAGCGAGGTGCATATCAAAATCATTTAGTGAGTCTTGTGTTAAATGCCTGGCCTGCTGAAAAGCCAGATTTGAACTCCGTTGAACACCTTTGGGATGAAATGGCATTCATGTCTAAATGGGATCAAATCCTCACAGATCATCTTCCAACATCTAATGAAAAGTCTGATAGCAAGACCAACTCTCTATTAATACTAAAGGTTTAGTTTCATTTACCATTTGGCACTAAGATTTGCAGATCTCTTCCTGTTCTTATTTTTAGCCCTCCAACGTCTTTCTCAGAATCTTTATCCCCCTCAGTTTCCATCTGTATCTATATAATTTAGGATCATGAAAGCAACTCAAAATACTTTCTGGAAACTACCAAAAAAAAAGTGGCTAGAATAAAACAAACTAAATATTTCTCTTGGTGTCTTTCAGATAAAGCTGGCAACCCCAGCTGCTTTCCCTCCAAACAATCTGAGGAAGAGGAGCCTTGTGTTGGGGTGAAGATCGCTCAGAACAAAGGTGGGCAACAACACTCCCTTCCTCTGCTTCCTAATCTGTCTATTCCTTTCTCCATTCACTAAGACTTCCCACTCAGATCCTTGGGAGTCTACCATTTATTGTAGTTATTGATGCATGTATTGTGTGTCAGGTTGAATCTGAAACTTGTTGCTGGGAGCTGTTGGATTTACAATCTGCTGTAAGAGATAAGAGATTCTTTTATATGTTATGTAATAGTAGTTTTAAGGTTTATGGGAATGAATAGGTGTGACTGAGCCACATTTACTGTACATGCAATGTGGCCAATGATCCATCAACCTCGGATTTTAGTCTGATCGCCCTCATTTTTTCACCAAGCATTGTTCTGTTTTCTCTGCATTCTTTTGTTTCTCTTGAATAATGGAAGAAGGAGGTTGGAGAATTTTGTAGTTATATCAGACCATATTTTATGTTTAATGTACAGTTTTGTGGGGGAGGATCACAGGACCAATGAATTTAAACGGTGAGCTAACCAGAACAACACCACATGAATAGAAACCATTCAGTCTACAAATATTCTTTAGCTTGTGACTTCTAAAACTAAAAAAAACTTTACCGGGAAGAAGTTGCTTTTATCACTTTGGATAAAAGTGTTCAATAAATATCACTTGTATTCAAAAACAAGATTACATATTGTGCTGTAAGTGTCTCAGTGTGTAAACAAAAGCTTTGTCAACTTCACAAAGTTTGCTTTTATTTGTCAAATCGATATTACCTAGAAAGCGTTTGTTCTCCAGATTGTATGTATAGGTCTGTGGTGACGTGACATTATAGTTGTTGTGCTGGTCAGACTTGTTTAAGTGAGACGGGAACGCTGTACTGAGCTTACTGTAATTGTGAACTTATAATAATGCCAAATGTAAGAGATATTACTGACCTGATTACATGAGAACTTCACCTTTATGTGATCTTTATAACCAGGTGGTTAATGGTGTGGTTTTGGTCCTGAGTATTTGAACAATAGTGGTTTAGTGGTTTTTAATTGCTTAGATACTTTGTGTACAGGTTTTTTTTTTTGAACCATCACATATTATATATAGTTTACCATTACAAAGTTTGGGGTCAGTAAGATTTTTGTAAAAAATTAATATTTTTATTCAGCAAGGATGCATTTAATTGATCAAAAGTGACAGTAAAAACATTTATAATGTTAAAAAAGGTTTCGATTTCAAATAAATGCTGTTCTTTGAACTTTCTACTCAAAGAATCCTGAACAAAAAATGTATCGCAATTTACACAAAAATATTGAACAGCACAACTGTTGTCAAGACTGATACAGTGATAAGAAGAAATGCTTCTTAAGCACTAAATTAGCATACACTGAAGTGTCACATGATCCCTCAGAAATGTAATGGCTGCTGAAAATTCAGCTTTGCCACCAAGAAATTAAATTACATTTTAAAATATATTAACATAGAAAACAGATATTTTAAATTGTAATATTTACTAATATTAGTGGATTTAATTTTTTACTTACTAGTGGATTCAAAAACTTTAAAAAAAAAACGCACTGACCCCAATCGTTCGAACAGTAATCATACACTGAAAAAAAAATAATGCAGATACAATTCATTCAGAAACTGCTAGTAATTTCACAGATAACTATAAAGAAACAGCAAGTTACGTACTGTGAACTTTGTAACACAAATGTGAAAATTTGAAGTAGAAAATTCTTGTACTCCAATAAGCTTTGTTTTATTTGCAAGTCATTTTTACAGTGTACCAAGATAAACTGTTTTGTTTTTCTTTGTGCAGTAGTTGATGTAGCAGAAAATTCCCACCTGACCTGCCTAGATGATTACATCATCGGTTATACACTGACAACTGGGTGATTGTTGTAGATACTGTTGCTAAACCAGGTTGATGTTCAGATGGCATGTCTGTGAGCCTCCCAAGAGGAAATACTAAAAGTAGCTTCAAACTGTCACCAGAAGTGATCCAAGCTGAATATAAACATTTAACTTCATTAACTGCATGCTAGAAAGGACATCAGTATTTAGGCTACACAAACTTCAGGTTTGAGTTGAGTTGTGGCTGTCTGGGATGTGTCGAGATGGTTGTGCAACACCCGATGCTCAGGTCTCTTCTCTGTCTGCATTCAATGTCGAAAATGAGATTAAAGTAAATCAGATCTGCAACGGTATCTGGTAAACAGTTTAATAAACTTGTAAGGTGTGGCGGTGCATGCAGTTACATGTTGAAGACTACTTGTGTGTGTCCATTTATCATTTCCCAGCCTTGAATGATTGCCATTCAATCTGTGTCTCTCAAGTGAGAGCTCCATTTAATTTTAGCCTGTTTATCCTGAGTCCATTTGAATTTTCCTCTCAGTATTGTGTAACGTGAGCGCGTTTGTGTGCCAAGAGGGTTTGGAATGCTGCTTGAGGCTGTTGAAAGGGCACTATAGGCCTTAGTCAGGGTTCTGCCGTATTTCATTTTTTACAAGAATGAAAATGAGGTTGTGAGAGATCAAAGTACAATGAGTTCAATGGATTGTACTGCTTTTTAACAACGTGCCAATTGTTCAGCTGATGAAACATCTTTCCAGAAAACTTACAGTGGACAAAAACTCTACAGACCCGTTTTGAAAATGACGTCTGATCTCTGACCTTTTCACAGTGCAGGCCATTATAAAGAAAGACTATCTCTCAAACCTTGTTTTCTTCCACGTAAAATTCAGTATGTAGTCCATTCTAAAGTCTATTGCATTTCTTCCTCATTTATTCCATGAAATTATTTAATCACTCGTCATACCGTTACAGTCAAACTCTGATTGCCAACAATATTCACACTGGACTGTGCTCTGAAGGTTTCAAAGGGATAATTCACGCAAAAATTACAATTTTATCATTTACTCAACCTCGCAAGTAACCTTCTCCAGAACATAAAAGGAGAATTTTTAAAGAATGGCTTTTCAATGCACCAAAATATATTTAGATTTTTATTTTATATTTTATTTATTTATTTATTTGTATTTTATATATATTTACTACAAATAACATTTAGCAGACTCTTGGTTATGACAATGTTGGACATATATATAAAAAGACCATTATATGCATTTATATATGTTTCTCTGTATTTTATTTGACCTTTATCACATCACTAGAAATCATAATAATATGAGAATTTATTATTCATTTATTTATCATTTTGAGGTGCTGAAGCTGTCATTAACACACAGCACTATGTACATTGTAACATCTAGTGGATTTTATGTACAATGAATGTAAGTGGCCTTCACTAGTGTTTGGCTTGAGTGTGCAGTGTGTGTGTTTGGAGGGAGGGGCTGTTTCCTCGTGCCTTTGTGGCGGAGTTTCAGTCAGTCTGTGTTTTATAGAGGACCGGAAGGCTTGAATGAAGAAAACTGCTCGTATATTTGTCTCATTGTCTTGGGATTATTTGGCCTCATTTTAACAGATAGAAGGTGAGATTACTTTGGCTTGACAATGATTACCATTTTACCACTGCTAGTCTGCTGTTTATTGGTTAACATGATCTTTTGAGATGTTAAGACAGTATAACTAAACTTGGCAAGAGCACATTAGTGGAGGACGCTGGAAGAGCTTCTAGGTATTTTCA
Organism: Tor tambroides; assembly: GCA_021397915.2. Taxonomy (NCBI): domain Eukaryota; kingdom Metazoa; phylum Chordata; class Actinopteri; order Cypriniformes; family Cyprinidae; genus Tor; species Tor tambroides. Next base: position 25,368 of record JAFVLL020022247.1, read on the forward strand.
CACAAATTAGTTATTCTTTCTTATCTGTGACAGCTGTTTTCTTTGAAAACTAAAGGCTATTTTATAGAACAATTGAAATCAGAATGCATTAGTGAATATTTCATATATTTTGATATTTTAAGAATTTGTCTCAGACATTTGGTCACCTTTCTGCTTTATTTATTTCTCATGGGTTTGCTTGCCAAGAAGCAGTTCACAAGTTCAGTCTTGTTAGTTTGCTTTTTTTCTTCTGGCACCATTGCATGTTTAAGGAAATGCATTTAACATATGTGCATTTCTAACTTCCTTTACGTTTATGTATTGCCTATCTTTGTTCCTCTGTTGCATGACAAGCTCTGAAAACTTTTGCTAACTAATCCTGCTCCTTATGGTCAGTTCCCACCACATTTTGCAAAGTAAATGAGCTGTTCTTATCTGTTCTGTATTGGTACTTTCCCAAAAGGTTTTTATTGATAGTACAGTACCAAAGTGCAGCCATATTCAAATATATAGTGTGGTGGTTTTCCCATAAACTGAAAATTGTACTATTCAAATTAAGGTTGATTTATTATGTTGGAACTGGATTTTATGTGTCAAATTTCCATGTACAGAAATGTACATTAAACACATATGGAATGGTTTTAGTGACCAAAGGTTAGACATAATTTTTTTACTGGAACAAACTGCTGTTATTAAACTCAAGCCATTATCTTGAACCGGACTCTCTGTATATAACAGGTCAAACCACAGACTTTTTTTCCTTTCTATACTTAGCCAGGAATGCCAAATCGGCACACGCCTGTGTTTTAGACTCTGAGAATGCGGAACATTTGTGCTTTTTCCCATGCAAACATTTTAGCAGCAATTATTATCATAGTTAACATTCACTAGACCACACATGGTTTGACATCAACCTGGCTCACTTTTGTACTCATTATAGCTGAAAAACCCAGCGAGACATTTCTAATAGATCTGCACGCAGGTGTTTCTCTGTTATGCCATGGTAACTCAGAGGCCAGTTATATAGTCCAAGCCATGAGGTGCATTATTCACCTGAGGATGCTTTCATTGTTTTGTTAGGCAGATGCAGTATGCTTACATAAACATACTGAGGTAGACAATAGACACGTTCACACATCAATGCAATTTTTTCATGCAAAATCGCTGAACTGATTTTTCCAGTAAATCTACCACATCTGCTGCAGCTTTTTGTCTTTTATTCATATGCCATTCACACATCAGCGCCAAAATTCTGCTAAAACTCTGTTGCTATTTGACGAGACACTTTCAGCGGAAAAGCCATTGCTATAATGGTTCAAAATCCTAATAATTTGTCTTGTGTGAGATAACAACACTTGAAATTACATAACTGATAGAGAAAGAATTTCATTAAGACATTTGGTCTGATTTTACCAAGAAAATCTTGAACTCTTCTAGTAATCCTTTGAATAATTTCTTCATTTGCTCGGATAAAGAAAAGCTTTTCATTTCAGCATTTATCTAGTTTGATGACATTTTTTTCCACAGCATAGATTATTATAATTTTCGAGCGCTGTGTGACGGTTTTACAACTAAATGGCATGGAGCTCCTTAGAGCTTTGTTTCAAACAGTTTGACAGCATACTTCTTATGTTAGAGTCAATAATCTAACCTTGTTCACATACAGTGTTTTTCACACACGGCATCAGATCTTTTCCGGTAATGTTGCAACTTCTTCATTTTGACAGCCGGCCCTCATCACACAGGACCTCTAAATAGAAAAATGTTGATGAATGTACTGATAAGACTGAACGCGTGAAAACACTTAATGTTTGACAGAATTATATACCAACAATTTCTGCATGTTTCTGGAGGTATTTTGATGCTTAGTAAGAAAGTACTGTACTGTCATT
>JAFVLL020022248.1:0-31854 GCA_021397915.2 Tor tambroides
TTCTGCTCCTCCTGCTGTTGCCTTGCTAATGCTGCTGCCGCGGCCACTGCCTCCTCTTCTAACCTCTTCTCTTCCTCACGCCGCCTCTGAGCTTCTAGTTCTTCCTGTTTCCTCCGCTCCTCTTCCTGCTGGAAAAAAAAAAAAATCAATTGCCACGCATTAGTGATTGTAAGTATTTTAATTTTATTAAAATATTTTTTACATTTCATTATTTTCATATCAAATTTAAAAACGTTTTGCCTACATCTCTGGTATTTGCCCAACAACTGTTCATTTACAAAGGCTTTGAATGTGGCTCAAACAATTAAGACTTCAAATCCATTTTATAACAAATGTTCATGTGCAGGTAAGTCTAACCTGTTTGCGGAGGAATTCTTCCCTTTGTCTCCTCTCCTCCTCTTCTCTTCTCCTCTCCTCCAGTCGACGGAGTGCCTCCTCCTGAGCTAACCTTTCCTCCTCCTCTTTCTTCCGCCGCTGCGCCTCCTCCTGCTCCCGCTGCCTCTGGAGAGCCTCTTCCTACAGAGACACAAATACTGCATTAATGTCACTGAGCATCAAAGAACCGCCCACTTAGAATTCTGACTACTAATGTGACAAGTACATTAAGAACAGTTTCCATGACAAAAAGTGCAGTGAGTGCTTCTACAACAAACGTGTGCTAAAAGTAAAAACTCTCATTCCTCTGTATGGTAGCACATTTTTTAATGTAAAGCACTGTATTTGAGCTTAAATAATGTGCACTGCATATTTTCTCTTCTCTCCTGACCTGCTTGCGCCGTGCCAGCTCTTCTTCCTCCAAACGTTTCCGCTCTTCCTCTTGTCTAGCACGCAGTGCCTCTTCTAGACGCTTCCTCTCCTCCTCTTCCCTTTTGGCCCGAAGCTCTGCCTCCCGTCTCTCCATCTCAAGCTTTAAAGCAGAAGAAATTGCATTAAAAAAAAGTTTACTAAATGAGATTTTGGTCAGTGTTATTTTATTTTTGTGTTTATTTTGTTATTATTTTTGTTTTAGTTAAGTACATCAAGTTAAACTGAATGAAAATAAGAAATGTTGCCTTGGCACACGTTTATTTTAGTTAAATATTTTAAGTAAGATCATAAAATGGCCTTAAATTCATGTACTCGTATATCAAATCTTTCTTACCTTCAAAGCTTTGGCTTTCTCCAGCTGCATCTGTTCAATGGAAGACGCTTGAGGCATGGAGTCTAGTGGCAGATCCCATACGCTACTCCCTTCCCAAGCTAAAAAGACACAGTCACAGCAAGCTTGAATTGCAGGCATCTGGCACAAATTCTGATACTCAAGAAAATTTTGGATGCTGTTTCAATAGGACTGAAAGACCTAGCAAATTTATTTAAACATTGCAAATTGCGATACGCTTATAACAAACGTGCAATAACTGAATGATTTTAATGCTTCAAAAATTACAAAAAGGTAACACTGATGACCTATGCAGATGATCATCAAGCAGGCATGATGTTATCATAGAAAACTAGTGAGAAAATGACTCAACCCCAAGCAACCACAGCTGTTGCTGACAATTTAGTGGCAAAAGAACGTTATAAATGTTATCATAATGCATAAGTTAACAAGCTGCACCAGATTTTCCTGCAATATTGTGCTGTCGCAAACACCTCATGGAATGAAAACTCATGACAGAACACAATATAGTGAATCTTGGCATGTATCGCATCTAAGCTACAGATTCTGATATTTATCAGTATGTGACAACTGCAGTAAATGTGGTATGAGATTCTGCCAAGAACATTACAAATGTAAAAATAAAAAAAATAACGGCAAAAACACTATCCACTGTTCCAGTTAAAAGCCAAGTTTCTGTTCTGCTTAAGTGGCATCTATTCAGCTGAGTCAAATCACTTGTAACAGGGTTATACCACGAGACGAGCATGACTCATACACAAAAATAAACAAGTGGTGCGTTACTGTAAGTGAGTAGAAAATAAGCACACGTCATACCATACAAGCCCTGCAGAAAGGCCAAAGCACTTTTTCCATTTAAACCTACTCTTGACTCAACTGCCGATGATCTAGTTCAGCATTTCTAGACAACATAAACCTTTTACATAGTATGAAGTGAGCATCTGCCACCACTGAAATCAAAAACATCTAGAAGTTTGACGCGAGAGGCAGATGAACGCATAACCTGTTCAAGCATTTGGAGGGGGTGGAAAGGTTTAATATTTCCAAAAATTCATTTCTTAAAGAGACAGTTCACCCAAAAATGAAGATTCTGTCATCATTCACTCACCCTCAATTTGTTCCAAACCCGCATGCCTAAAGAGTTAGAGAGGAAGTCGATGGCTACCATCACTTGTTTGGTTACCAAAAGAAATATATGCTTTTGTGCTCAACAGAAGAAAGAAACTCATACAGGTTTGGAACAGGTGGAGGGTGAGTAAATGATTACAGATTCAATTTGGGTGAACTATCACTTATTCTACACTAGGCAAAAGTACATTTCCAGTTCTAAATGTTCGGACGTACTGCTGGGAGTGGCGGGCTGCATGTTTGGAGAACAGGATGCCTGAGTGGAAGGGTTCTGCATTTCCCAAACAGATCCCGAGTCTGGCACCGACATGGAGCGTGTGACAGGAGGTAAAAGGCTCTGTTGCGGCTCTGGCGTTCTGCAGGGGCACACAAATCAAACCGTGAGATTGTGTCACAGACGCTCAACCGCAATACCACTGCAACGAAACACCACCCACGCTTTGCAGTATTAATATAATACATTCCTCTGTTTGCTCTGATGAGTAAATGTGACAAGACGACTGAAAACAAAAGCCATTTAATCACACCTGATCTTGAGCGCCTGATGGAGGAGGAGATTGAGCTGCTGCTGTTGTGGAGGAGGAGCAGAGCTTAAAACTTTCTGCTGAGCCAGAGCATACTGTTGCCTAGAGGAAAAGAGAGTCTTAGAAACTTTCATTTTGTTCCGAGTAAAACAAGATAATGTAGTAAAAAAGTCATGCATTTGCAGTTCTTCAGAAATTAACATTCAGCAAGGATGCATTAAATTGATCAAAAGACATTAAAGACTTTTATAATGTTACAAAAGATTTTTCATATAAATGCTGTTTTCTTAAAACTTCTATTGAACAAAAAAATCATGAAAATTTATTAGGCTTTTCACAAAAATATTAGGCAAGACAAATGTTTTTAACATTGAAAATAAGAATTTTTTTGACCACCAGATGAGCATATTAAAATAAAAAACATTTATCATTAGTGTAATATAATTTTACAATATAATTGTTTTATTGTATGTTTGATCAAATAAATGCCACCTTGGTGAGTACACTAAATGTAATCGTAATCTTCTCAAGCAGCCGAACTGAGCTTAAAATAACATCGATTCAACAAATGGTGCAAGTTTAGGGCAGAACAATGGAAGACGGAAGAGTGAAATGGAGATTTTGAACAGATAATTTTTTGCCGTTCATTCTGCCAATTCTGTTAGCACTGCAAAAAAAAAAAAAAAAAAAAAAAAATCGCACACTTCACTGTCTGTCGTCATACCTGAGTAAGTACTGATATTGCAGCTGCTGTAGTTGATACATATTTAGAGCATTAATCTCCTGCTGTCTCTTCATCCTCTCTTGATCTGCATCTCCCTATATACAAACAGAACACAAACAAATCAAAACTTTTATGATGCTGAAAAACTGGGGAAGACGTCCTGGGTCTGGCATTTCACAGTGACACGTGAGAGTCTTATTACCAGTATGGGGGCCAGGGTTGGGCCAGGTGTAAAGGGCACTCGCCCCCACAACTTAATCATCTCTCCCAGGGGTTGGAACATCTCATCACAGCCTCGCTTCACCTGCAAGGTCATGGTGAAATAGCCTGCCTGAAACCACTCAGACATCTCCTGGTTATTAAATGGTCCTGTGAAAAGACAGACAGACTGGGGTCACTGAATATGGCTATTCAGACATTTTAAATTCTTTGAGGGTTAGAGAGGCTTCATAGCAGACAAGGGGCAAAAGCTATATGCTCTTTAAAAAAACGATTGTAGGTTTTAAAAAACATGCCAAAAATTTAGTGACAAGGCAGATTATTTCTGTAACTGAGAACGTAACCAGTTTGTTTAAAACTTAAAACATTTAAAATTTATATATATATTTTTAATTTTCAATGTTGCATTATGAGTAAAAATATTTTTGAATGGAAAAAAAACTAATTTAAGCTTTTTCTCTTATACAAATTAAAAGAACAGTATGTCAATATGCTTAAAAACCATTTAAAACAGAGAAAAACTCTGTGACTAGTAAAGGCTATCACTTTAAACTATGACCTTATTCAGAAAAAAAGTGTACATGTACTTCATGCCTTATTAATGTTAGTTCAAAAAAAGCACACTACCATTTCAAATGTTGGGGTCAGTACATTTTTTAAGAATCAATACCTTCAGCAAGAAAAACTTTAACAATGCCTCTTTTTCTATTTTACTTATTTATATTCTATTTCAATTAAATGCTGTTCTTTTGAACTTTCTATTCATCAAGACTTCACAAAAATATTCAGCAGCACAACTGTTTTCAACTGTAATAAGAAATGTTTTTGAGCACCAAATCAGCATATCAGAATAATTTCTGAAGGATTCTGAAGACTGGAGTAATGGCTATTGAAAATTCAGCTGTCATCACAGAATTCAATATATTTAAAAAAAAAAAAAAAAAAAGAAAATAGTTATTTTTAATTTGTTACAAGATTTCACAATATTATTGTTTAACAGTATTTCTGATCAAAAAAATCTTCTTTCCAAAACATAAAAAACAACCTCCTAACTTTTGATGGGTAGTGTACTTTAACCATGTTTTTGCTGCACAAAAGCTTTCACAATGCAGTGCTAAACTTAGTTTGGATTAGGAGTGTACGATATTGACAAAAATAATATCTCAATATTTTCTGAGATTTTATCAATAACGATAATTAAACAATATTTTGCTGAGTGTGTTATTGTGCTGGTACCTTGAGGACTGCCACGGACAGCTGACTCAAAGTTTTTGATACTCTTCATATGCAGTGTGGTGATCAGATAAATAACAAAACCGCCAGTAGGTGGCAGCAAGTCACTGTTAATAAGGGAATCATTGCAACTGAACCAAATTATTTAAATAGTTGGTTCATTCAGGAATGAAACATGCTGCTCAGAGACGCAAAACAGCATTGTAGCTGGAATTATTTTTGTTGTTGAAACAGCGCAAAAACAGGAAATATAGTGTCTAAAATGTAAGTCTCTTAATTAACTTCTAGTTTATAGAACTGTTGTAAAAAAAACAAAAACAAAATCACATTTGTAATCATGGTAATTTTCGGAGAAAAACGGCACTCTTAGTGTGAAATTGATTAACTATATGAAGTGGTATAAATGTATACATTTTCTGCCCCCATGTCTTGAATTTGGGATCATTCTAAATGCTTTTAAATAGACTGAATTGTGCAGTGAAATAACACACTCTAGACTTCATCATCACATAATGTGTGCGCTCTGCTGGTGTGTTTTGTTTGGGTTTTGGAAAATACTCGATAATGTCAAAACGCACATCATTAAAACAACAATTACGATATTACGGCAGACGAAATATATAGCACATCCTTAGTTTGGATCCTGATTTCCCTACCTTGGATCTCTCCCTGTGGATCTTTGTAAAACCATTTGAATGCAGCCTCATGGGTAATGGGAAGAGCTGTGGGTTTGTGACCAATCTTAGTTGCCAAATGCTCGTCGTCCACACCGCCGTCCTGCAGGTATGCCACCATTTTCTCGGCTTCCTGTTACAATTTGGAAAAATAGGACGTGAACTTCGTCTACTGTTCAAACATTCATTCTTCACAGCAGCATTAGAATGCAGCGGATAGACTTTAGAGTAGCTCTGCTGTGCATTTATCATTTTTTAACTTGTAATTTAGGCACCGGCTTAATATTCAGATGCAAGCACAGTAAACAGCCATTCAAACCTGCTCAAAGTGCTTGAGTCCCTCATCCTCATCCATGTCAGAGGGCAGGGCAGAGGGCCGGCTGATAGGGCACACAATGCCTGTGGAGTGGGGGAGAGCAGGAGCCAAAGCCACTGGCATCTCCAAAGGCTTGACCTGCTGGGTTTGAGTGGGCACCGACTGAACGGGCAGCACTGAAGGTGTCGGGACCGGAAGATCTGGAAACACAAGCAGGTTTTAACTAGAGATTCCTCAAATGAAAGCTACAGAACTTTATTTCCAAAAATATTTATTCACAAGTATATATTCAAAGTAAATATTCACTGATGCGATTATTACCTGGGAGAGTGTTTGTGACATGCGGTATGGAAATGGCCTCCACAATGCTATTTGGTAGGGTTGTGTGTAGTGGTGCTTTACTGACTTCAGGCCTGAGTTCTGGTACCGTCGTTCTCTCCAACGGTCTCTCAATTTCTACAACCTGCTCCGGGTGCACAGATGGAATTGGAGCTGGGGTTGCAGCCTTGGGAGGTGTTACCACTGCTGGAAATGGTACAGCAACTGGTGATGGCTCTTCCGATTTACTGCCTTCTGCAAACCAAAAAATAAATGTTTGATTAAAAAACAGCGACAGCGATTGACGATTGTTAAAGGGTTGTTGAGACATTAGCTGACATTGTATGAGACTGAAGACTTAATGGCGGAAAAAATTACAGTACCGTTCTAAACTTTGAGGTACATAAGATTTTAACATTTAAAAATATTAAAATATTACTTTTATTCAGCAAGAATGGAATAAATTAATCAAAAGTGACTGTAAAGACCTTTACATGATTACAAAATAAAAATATTTGTAATTCTATTCAAAGAACACTGAAAAAGTATCATGTGATTATAGGAAATGTTTCTTGAGCAGCAAATCAGCATATTAGAATGATTTCTAAAGGATCATGTGACACTGAAGACTAGAGTACTGATGCTGAAAATTCAGCTTTTCCATCAGTAGATTAAAATACAATTTACAATATATTCAAATAGAAAACCGTTGTTTTAAACTGTAACAACATTTCACAATATTACTCTTTTTACTGCATTTTGATCAAGTAAATGGAGCCGTGATGAGACTTTTCAAAAATACTTTAAACAACACCTGAACAACTTGAAAACTGTTTTGGATTTCTAGAGTGCCCCAATGAGACTGCCTTCTCACCTTCATTTCGGTCACTCTCACGTCTACTTTCTGTGTCAGTATCTTTGGTTTGTTCTGATTCACTGTCATCCTTTTCTGTGCATTCTTCATTCTCCTCCAGTGGCCGGAAGTCCAGCTCCGCCTCTTCCAGGATCGGCTCCTTAGGAGCTTTCTAATTGAGCAATTAGGAAAATTCACACATCAAAAACATTCATTTGGACAAACATCTTCACTTATTACTTAGTAATATAGAATGAAAGATCAAAGATCAAGAACTCACTTCCAACGCCCTCACCTTAAGTGAGAGGAAGGCCCCTGAAGAGTCAAATGTCCCTGTCTCCTCCTCTGCATCTTCCAGACACCACTCTGGCAAACTGTCTCTCTCCTCTTCTACGCTCCCGCTGCCTGACCGAGGCCTACGGTAACTGCCATCTTCACCCCTTGAGTCGAAAGGGAAGCGCCGACGTTGATCCGGGTGTTCCCGCCACCCTGCTGATCGTGGGCCATCTGCAAATGAGGAATTTGTTTGGATCACAAAATTTTCAAATTAAAGGTGGGGTATGTAATTTTTCAAAAAAGCTTGAGAAAACTGAGTTGGGGCCGAGAACCAAAACAAACTTGTAGCCAATCAGCAGTAAGGGGCGTGTCTACTCATGATGTGGAGGAGAGAGCGTTCAGCCGAGCGACAGAAAGATAGAGATGGCGGATAAAAAACAAAAGAGGAAAACGTCTGCGGAACGATAAGGCAAGAAGTAGGAGCCGTGTAAATATCGGATCAGCTTTCCAGCACTGGAGAGAACTCAAGGAGCAGAAGGCCTGCGATCGGACGCTGAGGTTGCTTTGTTTCATCTCGATAGGTGAGTAACACCATGTCTACACCGGACACGCCGCGACACAACAGCTAAAGTCTGCCTACGCTGGACACGATAAAGCGACTGTTGAAAATCATTTGAAATTTGTGTCAGCACGTCATAAATAGAGCGCGGCAGCAGTTCTCTGTCGGGGATTTGTCGCGCCGTGCAGCATCCAGTGTAGACTGGATCACTGATTATAATGACTTCTACAGTATTTTGCCACGCCGCTCGCGTCCGGTGTAGACACGGTGTAACATTGGTTTTGCTTTGTTTCACAGAACTAATCGTTGCCTGGGTTGCATTGGCTACGTATGTGTGGGGCGGAGCTAACAAAATAGGGGCGCGACCCTTTTGGGGTAGGGGCGTGTTTGTTTTGGTGATTTCAAATGTCAACATTGGCTACCAGAAATCGCTTACCCCACCTTTAAGTAAAGTTCATGAGGGAAAAAATGGTGTGCAACATACCTGGACTTGGAGGACACCATCGTTCATTATCCCGACGAGAACCTGCAAGCCTCCAGCCCCCATCATCGTCCTCACCATTCTGCTCATCTCGAGATGTGCGCCAGTTGTCACTCTCTGAGCGAATGAACTCGTGCTTTCGACCGTTCCCTGCAGCAGCATCCTCATAGTTTGCCCGTACTTTTGAAAAGAAATAAGAACTAGTAGTACATGTTGAGCATTTGAAGCATTTATGACTGACTCGAAGCTCATCTATTATACACTACTGTTAAAGTTTGGGTTCAGTATGATTTTTTTCATGTTTAGACAGAAGTCTCTTTACTGAAATTATTCTAATACTTATTCTAATACTTGTAAAATGTAATGTAAAGTTCAAGTAAATCTGAGTTTTCTGCAGCCATCACTCCTACTCCAGTGTCATATGATCCTTCAAAATCATTTTTATATGCTGATTTGCTGCTCAAGAAACATTTTGCATCATTATCAATGTTGAAAACAGTTGTTAAATGTAATTGTGGAAACAGTGATACTTTATTTTGATAAAAAAAGTTCAAAGAACAGCATTTTCTGAAAACACAAATATTTTGTAATAATGTAAAAGTCTTTACTGACACTTTTGATCATTTGAATGCATCCTTGCTAAATAAAAGTATTCGTTTCTTTAACTTCCTAACTTCCAGACCCCAAATTTTTAAACAGTAATGTACATTTTATAGGTCTGTTAACAAAGAGAAGCACTTACTGTGATTGAGAGGAAAATGGGCTGGTGCTCCATCTATGGACAAAGAGATTCAGTTGGTTCAGTGGCGACATAAAATGGGATGCATTACATTATGTGACAACTTGTAGGGGAAAGTGGGGTCAGCTGTGTCACTTTTTAAATCACACAACCCTTAAGTGCATAGAGATTCTGCATGTAGAATGTGCTGATTACTTTTTCCATGCGATCTCTGCATACAACCCCTTCTAAGAACACAGTGACACAGCTACCCCACTCTCACTCATATCTTAAAAATCTAGCATACTAACCTGGATCTTTTCGACCTGGCTTTTCAAACCTTCTGTCTCCCCTGGGTAAGAAAGAGAAAAATGTGTTATCAGGTTAACCCAAACCAAATGTACAAAACGCATGTTCTCTCTTTCTGTTCTCTCTTTCAGATCAATATCTGGGCTATTACAACTATTCTTTTCAGCACTCACGGCCCCGATATAATTCAAGTAAAATCCAAGAACTAGCGTGACATCATCTCAAACAAAATCAGGCCAAAACAGTTTGTCTGGAGATTTGAAACAGCCTGTCGAGGAAACTTTGTAGACAGGTTTCCTCCAGCAAGTAAACACCTTCAAACTACCATTTCGCATCGCTGTCAGTTTTGTTGTGAGTTTATTTTGTTACTGAGAGGACAGGCTGCATCAAGACATTTGCTGACAGTATACCACTGCAAAGGTATAAGCATAGAACCAAAAAAAACAAAAAAAACTTTCCGTAACCTTTAGTCTGCATGTTACCTACCAACATTCTGTAGCATGCTGTAGATTCACAATTGCTTACAGACAGTTTGTGCTGCAGGTGCAATTCATTTTGAATACCTCTCCTCCCAACTCTGGGAGCGATGCATCTCTTTCCCTCCACGGCCAAAACCTCCCTCCACATCATCAAAACTTCTTTGGTAAAACCCTCCATCTCCTCTGCCCCTCCCTGTCAGGCAAACAAGAAGAGGGCTCTTGAGCACTTGCACTAGTCTAACCTTTGCTCACCTTAATTCTGCATGAGAAATTCGGTGTGTATCGAGACGACAACTACATAGGAAGGAAAATGTTACACAAGGTGACAAAAGTCTGCACTCTGCTCTGGTTTAACAGAAAGTGCTGTATTTCCGCTGTTAGAAATGTATTAAGTTACTGCACGTCTTTTTGAGCAGGAAAAAAGGAAAGTCTGTGGTTGCAACGCAGCTAACCTCGCCCCCGTGAAGAACTTCGGCCTCTGGGTGCCCCTGCCACCGTCCCTCCACCCCTTCCTGTCAGACGGAGTACGGCTGCACTGTTTACAGACATGGAGAAATTTCTCTGTGGAGACAGACACGCATGCAGAGGAACGTAAGGGCCAATACATACATAGCCGCAAGCTCAGCAAGGGGTTGCGTGAGAGCAAGATGGCGAGTGGGCGTACATTCCTTATCTGTTTCAACCACAGCATGTGCTAAAATGAGAAAATGACATATGCAAAAAAACAAATGCCACTACTTGAATACGTAGGCACAGCTTTTCATTGAAGTTTAGCCCAACTTCAGTTTCATAGAGAATAGAGAGCTGCTGGAGAAAGTACCTCTTTGACATTTCTAATCCATGTGCAAATCTTCTGAGTAAACAGGTCAAATTCTCACCTGTTCCTCCTCTGTAAATGGGACTAATGCCAATGGTGGCAGGGGCTCCTCTTGTAAAATAGGTAGAAATTCCTTATCATGAAGATCTATCGGAATCTAAAGGGGGAGAAAAGTTTGGAAACATTGAAACCTTAATATGTATATTGAACAAGATGCTTTAAGGCAAATGAGACTGACAGAAAACTTGTCCTTACCACGTTATCCATTACATAAAGTGCTAGCATCTCTTCTCTCCCGTAACGATAGTCTGCGAGTTTATACTTTGGCAATGCGGGTGAGAGCGGAGGGGAGGCCACACTGCTGCTACCCACTCCACCAGACAGAGCGCGGAGCCTGGAACCCAGCCGAGAGAAAACATGCTACGTCATCATATCATTAGACATGTCAGTAATAGGGTTGGGCGATGTCTGCAAAATTGGCATCGGACGATGTCTGCAGTGAAACATCGAGGGGGGTTAGGGGGTGTGCCCGAAGCGTGAATCGTATTCAGAAAGGCACGGAAAGACAAACGTAAAACAAATGGCGATTGCTAACGGTCGCCTGTTACATTACAGTACATAAAATTTCACTACCACATAAACAGATCCTGAGCACCACTGACAAACATCTAATCATGTAAAATGTGTGGTAGTAGCTATACTGCCACTCCATATTATAAACAGAGTAATGTTACGTGCGATCGTGAATCTCGAAAGTGAAACGAAAAAAGCGATCGTGTACTCAAAAGCAGGTTCATTGCCAGACATAATAGCAACTCCCTGATGCCCGCAATTTATAAAGTATAACTGCCTAATGATATAACTGTGAGAGAAAATACTGAAATATTTTCCTCCCATCTCGTATTTATTCTCTTTAAGGAGTTCCATAGTCACGTCATTTTCTGGGATGCGGCGGATTGTGGGATTTTTTTGGGGGGGATGTCTATCAGCCATCAGCGATGGACGATGGCATCGTCTATCGGCCCAACCCTAGTCAGGAAACACAAATATTATATGTATACTTCTAACATCAGTTATTTTATACTATATAATATAACTATATATATTGTATATTTCTGTACTTAGTAGCAATTAATCATACCTAACATTAAAATTTGCAATAAATATTTTTTCACAATGAATTTCCAAATTAATGTAGAAACAACAAAGACAGCATATTTTTCATATTTCTTTAACGTGATCTTTAATGACACATTTTTAATGAGTAAATATAGCCATTCAACATTACAGTAAAATTGGTGCCATCATTTTTAACATTTAACAGGCCTAAAGTGTTAACTTATTAAATTAAAAATATCACAAGAGGGTTTAAAAGCAGAAATGTGAAGCTTGTTAACTCATTTACACACACATTCAAATCAATGAAGATGTGCTGATTAGGGTTGGGTATCAAAAATCGATTCCAATTCCAGAACGATATTTAGTTTTAGAATTAATACTGTAAATGTAAATTTGATTCACTTATTAATTTCTCAGTATGTTTTTTAATGAAATTTAAAAAAAAAAAAAAAAAAAAAAAACTGTGACAAAAAACTACTAGTGTGTGAAACCATGAAATGCTTAACTTGTCAATCAATAAAAGCAGTGACAATATCCTGTATACATGTTTTCTGGGTTAAAACTATTTTCTGTGTAATTGACAGCATACCAGAGATGACGTCCACACAGCTTAAGTTTCATTTTGCATAATCACTAAACTTCCAATAACAGATATGACAGGTTCTCAAAAGCAATCCTGACTAAGTCTGTGTACATAAGACTGAACATTTATGTCATTAAAAAAACTATTTACAAGGCTACATCAGACCCTGATGCTTCAGCAACAACACTCACCATTCTGGTCCAAAGTTAAGTGTCTGGGTTTCTGCCATTTTCCTTGAAAGTCTAAAGAAAATGAAAGACTCAATTAATAATAGCTCATCACAAAAATATAAATCAACTTAAGTATTAAAAAAAACAGACTGAACAGTCTAAGAATGAGTAAACAGCAAAAACACTGAAAATGGCATTTATGATATACATGCGTGCATTCATGATTGTACATTTAACTACTGGTGTATGTTTAAAAAGTGAAAATGTCAATCACAAATGACAACTTGTAGTTAAATGCATGCAATTTACTGAAAATCTATATATCTACATAATCCGATTTGCAACCAACATGTAAAATAATGTGTTGAGTGCGAGACGAGCTCATAATGTGAGAACTACAGCTACACGCATTGAAAAAGAGGACAAATTATTAAAAAAACCAAAAAAAAAAAAACTTATGCACAAGGCTTCCATGCTGAACTTTGCACTGGTACATCTCAAGATGTTCAAAAAAATAACATGAACATAACTTTCTACTTTTTGGGACATCCCCTTTGATTTGTGATTGCAAATACAGACGCCCAATGCAAATACTTAACGCTTATGAAAATACACAGGCGGACCAATTCCCTTGGAGTGACACCGTTTGCTCAAACATAAATGAAGCTATCAGACCAACCATATATTTTCAAATTAACACCTTCACAAAGTATGTGCATGATTTATTCATTTTTAAAGTCTCATATAAGTATAATTACATATATACACAAAGTGTGACAAGTAAACCAACAAGTTTTCATACGTTTTACAGCAGTGACTTTGGCAGTAAAACATCAGCCACAATTAAATCCAGACTCAAAACTCGTCTGTTCAGCTGTGCATTTGTTGAATGAGCACTGTGCTAAGTCCGAACGGACTGCACTGTATTTTATGTATAATCATTATTTCTAACTGTTCTAAAGTCATTTTAAATAATTTTAAACGTTTTTAAATTTCTGGTTTTATTTTTTATGATTATTTTACTTCCTTTTATGTAAAGCACTTTGAATTACCATTGTGTACGAAATGTGCTATATAAATAAACTTGCCTTTCCTTGCCTAATGTATTTTTTCCAGCATATTCTAGAGGTGACCCCCATCCGTTCGGCACCTTAGTGTACCCCCCTTACTGTGACAAGAGCTATTTTAGGAACTCTCCCAAATAGGAAGGGCATTCTCAGACATCTGTGCAACCCACAGCTTCCCTTGCCCACTATGTAATGCAACTAACTTTTTTCAAACTTGATTTGAACTCATCACATGTACATAATGCATATTGCAGAAGCATCTTGTCAGACGTGTCAAACAAGACGCATTTAACCTCAAGGGAAATGGAGAGATCTTTACATTTTATTTGTGGCTTATTATTATATATTCTCTACACAGTCACATTATGGCACAATGTCTATGCAAAACAAACAGGAGTGATTTGCTGCTGCTGGGATTTAAACCACGTGCTCAGCCAAATGAAGCAATCCTATCCAGATTACACACGCTCCCATCGAAAAAAACTAACTAAACGTGTTACATGCATATAAAAGGCACTTTAATCAGTTTATCTAATAGAAACCCACCAAATCATGCAATTATAAGGTTGCATCATGTTACAAACAGGCATGCAGAGTTCAAGTATTTGTTTAACACCAGTCAAGCAGGGAAATAAGGCAGCAGCTGAACACAAAACATAAACCAATAAAGCTAGTTTTGGTTGAAAACAGATGGTCAACAGAGAGTTGTTGCCCAGTTAGCAATGTACAGCCTGTTTTGAAATTTCACAGATTTAATTAATACGCATAAAATGATCGATTTTCACCGCTGTAATATGTGTGGAACGAGGCATTTTTAGTCTTTTAGAGGCGATCAGAAGGTCAGAAAAGACACTTGTAAACTGTCAACATCAGACTTGGCTTGACCAGTCAAGAAGGTTAGATGAAGTGACCATGTGTAATTGAACTGTGTCGTGACCTAACATGCTTTTATTCCCGCAAACCTCAAAAGACCGAGAAATGTCAGTTTAAGGTTTCAATGACCACGTCCCTGCCGGTCTATGCCTTCATACACCCTGTAAGCACTGCAGTCTACAAGCTAGATTAAGAAAACGCCAATAAATCCGTTTAGATGTAATATTAACTGTTGAATTGACCGCGGCAGCTGCCATGTAACGTTAACCGTTTAAAGAAGAGTTTTATTAAGGTGAAACATCCTAGCCTGGCTATCGCTGGGCATTTAACTTTCTGACTTCCAACTCCTACCAACTTTAAACCAGCCCACGCACCGCCACGAAATGTACAAACTGTCAAATACTGTCGGTATAAATTCCGACAGGATCGCAGAAGCACATCGAAGTAAGGGTGTGAGTGAGTTGACACGAGTTTTAATCCGTGCGGCCTGTGCTCAGTCTCCAGCCACACCGCGTTCCACTACAGCTGCCTAAGGATCGCTGATAGCATCATCAGCGGTAGGCCGGTCTAATCGAGCCCGGTGCTCCCAGGCCTAACAACCATGCGGGCTAGAACAGCGTCGGTCCGCTAACTTGGGGCGGGTCTATGTTACTGAGAGTTAACGTAGGAATAGTTAAGTTTTATTTTAGAGCAAAACCATGTACGCCGGGCCCGCTGTCTTACCTCTGCTTTTACTGACAGCGCTGAGTTTGTGTGCGATTGGCGTCTCTCGTTTCGTATCCACAAGATGGCTGAATCTGGGTCACATGACAACACGTATGCTGAAAATTGCCCGGATGAGAGCGAGCGTGCTGACAGCAGCAGTTCTCAAGCGCGCGCTCGCGCCCCCACACATCCATAATACATACACACACTGCAGATGGTACTTTTAAATGAACTACACAAAACTGTCAATTATTAAATTTGCCATTTTCTCATGTTTTTCTTTTAGGCTAAATTAGAGCATTTTTTAAATAAATGAACATTCACATTAGTCTTCCCTAGAATAGGCTATTTACATAAATTTATTTTACTAATTTAAACAAATATTAAAAATGTGCTCATTTTTATTCCATATTTGTATAAATAGCCTACTCATATTAATAGCCCGTAGTAGCCTACATAGTTGCTCTTGTATGTTTTTCCATATTCATATTAATGACATGTTTATGTATTTTGTTTTGAGTTGTTGTTCTTAAAAGTCTAAAAGACTAAAACCTCACCCAAATTCTAGCTCTAATCCTAAATGACCAGTTTTGGTTTAATTTTTTAAAAGTGAATATGATTATTTGTTGCATCACTGAAGGAGGTTTTGTGTTATGTTATGTTATGTTATGTTGTTATGTTATATTATGTTATATTCTGTTCTGTTCTGTTATGCTATGCAATATGTTCCCCAAAAGTAGCTAGGCCTGTTGCAAGGTTATCAAACATGCATATATGCAGTACGGTGAAGGTATTAATAGGAAGTGAAGTTGTCTTGTTTACACTGTTTCTTTTTCTACACTGAGTTTTGAGTTTTATTCTAAATGAGTAAAAACATACCCGGCTGGAATGCAATTTACAAAACAGTCGTTTCTTTGATCTAAGTAAACATTAATTAACTAATAAAATTAACAAAACAATTATTTGCCATTGTTGCTTAACAAATATTTTGTTTATGATATTCTATGCATTTAAAATGTTAAACATGATTTATTTTTGTCTGCAAAACAAGAAAACAGCGTATTATTAAACCATGACTGATTATTTAATCAGTAAACCTCATAATTCTTTTTCTCTCTTCTTCTCTAGAGCATCGCTGAATGGAGATATCGCCCTAACTCTATAATCCTAACCCGCAATCATCTACATCTAATCGCAAGCACAGGAACAGACAAACACCGTGTCATGCAACAATGTAATTCTGAGAAATGACATTACAGAATATTGCACTTTAAAGTATCTATACTGTGTGTGGGTTATGTACTGCCCCTGAAATAGTCAAAAAGGAAATAATCTCTGTTTCCTCTGAATTGTAATGTGATCCTCTTTGCCTCCAATACAAGTGAAGACTTGTGTTCATATGACTGATACCTGTTTTTCATTGTTTATATGTTGCCTGATAATTGCCTGTAAATCCATGTTTTGTTTTGTTTTGTTTTTTGGTACTTTAATGAACTTATTTTAACACAACATTATTTATAAAAAATTTCTGGCAGTGAACTTAAATCAATAAAAAAGTTAATTATATATATTTTAAATAATATATATTTTTTAATTTCTAATTAAGATTTGAGGTTAAAATTGTATATAGATTTCTGTATCAGGAAAGTGTACACTGAAAAATGTTATTATGTAATTAGTCTATTTTAAATAAAAAAATACATTAAATAAAATGAAAAAATATCTAAATATACAGTATAAAAATATTCTATAAATTTTGATAGATGTAGATTATAGATAACTGTATAAGGAAAATGTACACTGAAAAATGTTATGTAGTCTATTCTGAATAAAAAAATACATTAAATAAAATGAAAAATATCTAAATACTCTTAAAATGAGATAAACTTACTTGAGAACCAACACTTAATAGGATATTGAATTATATTGATCTTTATATCTAATGCAGTATTAATTATTAAGTACATCTATTGTTTTAAAACTTGGTAAATAAAACTCATTAAGAACTTTTTTGTTTGTTTTTGCCGTGTATATCTGTAACTGGCCATCTTTTTGTACTTCGTCTTCATTTTAAATGCTCCTGTTGGTGTGATATGCATTTTAAAAGTACAAATAACCTTGCAGTTAATATGAGCTCACAATAGCCGCACACATCATACTTGTAAATGAACGAAAATGCTTTTTAAAATAGATTAGGATGAAGTATATTATGCCACACACCGCAGGGTGTGTTAACTTCCCAAAATGTATTTCATGCAGCTACCCATGCATACGAGCTGTGATTATACTGACTAAGAGAATATGAAGTAGCCTACTTACAGGCTAACAGGAAGATATCAAAAAGTACCAAAGGCATGTCTCTGTTAGCAAGGATGTGGTCACAGGCAAAACCTCTGAAAACAGAAGTGCTTCTAACTACAGTTTTCTTGATAGCATTTAAGGGAAAGTATCTCCTATGAGACACGTCCTGGTAAGCACAGACACTCCTTATTTCATTTAACGCAATTATTTTGAGTGTATGTGTGTGTGTGTTTTAGGTCATAACAACCTCTTTTATTGAAGTCAGTTTAGATATTGCACAGAGGCATAGTTTCAGTAAATGTATTCTCTCTTCCACTAAGTTTCAGTGTTAGAAAATTGCTTGCAGCTTCATTGAAATGTTGTGTGGAAAAATATTATGGCTGTATGATATATAATTAGCAATGTAACTACTGTGTAAATACAACTATTATGCTTTGTAGTATACAGGTGGGACAAAACCAGTCATCATTTCATTCATGAGACTAATGGTGATTTTTGCAGACCAGACATGGTTTCGTGAGAGATGCAGCCCACATGTCTGAAAAAAGAGAAAGAATGTGGTTTATTGACATGCGTCTCGAAATATGTAGAAGTAGATGAAATGTCGAAGAGGTATAACGTTTGGCAAAAGAGAGAAGCTTAAATATTGGCTGTACTTGTAGATAATGCAGGAAGAAAAAAGGCATCTGCCAGTTTGTCCTTCTTAGGTCACATTTAACGGATTTCGTTCTTGTGGTTTATTGGTTTGCGAAAAAATTGCTGATCTTTGGCAGCAGAGGTACGACCTTTACAACTCATTTGTATGGGTGTTGTGAGTGGAAAGCAGGTTGTTTTGTGTGTGTGTTAAGCATGTGTTTGTCCGAATGTGTGAATGTGTCCAAAATTGGGGGTATTTGGTAATTTCATTGTTACACAGTCACCATTTCCTTTCCATTTTTTAACGGTCATATTTTGTTTCTTAACAAAGATTTACTTCATGAGTGCATTACCACGGAAAACTACCACCAGTTTCACTCTAGGAGAAATGATACTTTGAAGTCATCGGCGAAGGTAAGAATATCTACTGATGAACTAAAGAGCGGCAAAAATTATACGCAGAACAAAAACAGTCAATCATTACAATTGTTATTTTCTCATGTTTGTCTTTTAAATTACTGCATTTTTAAACAATAAATTAATATTCACTTTTTAGATAATATTTACATACATATATTTTACTATACTAATCACAATAAATAAAACAATTGTGCAAAATTGCACCAGTGATGAATTTTAGTCTGTAATGACAAAGCATGAGAGAATTTTATTCAACTTTGGTGTAAAGTGCTTGATGCAATTGATTCTAAGTTCTATTGATTAATCTTGCTAATATTCTACTTCGATATGAAACAAGAGTGCATTAGAGTTTTTATTTACTAAACTTGAATTTTTTTTGCAAATAAAATGAAGTTTTTATCATACAGATTAAATAAATGTTGATCATCAGCAAATCAACAGCATGTTCATTCTTTAAATAGCTAAGTGGAAACTTGTTCGAAATGAGAACATGAATAGAAACTTGCCCTGTAAAATGTTTGATGTGTCCGAAGACGCATGAAACATCATAATGAAAAACGAGCTTCATGTCATCCGGTGCTTTCTACATGCAGATTCCTTTTGCCTTATTAACAAAAGCAATTCCCTTACTATTGTTTTTTTAAAATTATTATTTTAGAAAGAAAATGTGCAGTTCTTTGTGTGAAAAGTCTGAGCAAGGCAGTTTTAATGCATATAGAAAACAGACCTAGCATTTTGCATTCAAAACATTCAGTTTTTTAAAAAGTTGCTCTTTTTTGAAACTGAATGTAAATACATTACCTATTGCATGAATAAGTGAAAATAGAAAGCAAAACACTGATGACTGTGCATGTGATATGCAAATTTCAGTTGTGAAAGTTCGAAATTTCATGAAGACGTGTTTCGCACCTCTCTCCATGCCAGTTTTACTATGACGAACTGCTCAACTGAAGATGTGGACACTTTAACGCAGAAGCTGGACTTGGTGATTTACGTGCCTGTCCTGGTGTTCGGCTTGGCGTTAAACATCGCGGCAAGCATTAGGAAATTTCATCGTTGTTGATGACTTGTTCACCACCACATGACCAACCGCTCGATGGACTCAAGCGCCGTCAGAAGGCCTCTTCAAAATGCACGAGCACCACAAGTGGGCAGAAGACAAGATGCTCTTGCTCCTCCTGGAAGTCTTTACTTGTGGCCATAATGGGTGGTGCATCTAATGACAAAGGGCCAGACAGGCATCGCTAAAACCACCCTTTAAGCCAAGCAGGTGCGTTCGAAAAAAACGCCTCTTGATTGTCTTTAGGCTTTAATTTGGCCTCGTTATGTAGCGATTTCACTGACCACCTTTCCAGATAAGCAAATGGGATTTAGAATTTCAATTGCTCTACTGCCGGGCAGTGTTGGAGCACTGCACACTACTGTCTGAGCCTTGGTTTCCTGTTGCCCGCCAAGTATATTGTTTGCTGTTCCATTCAGAGCATCCGTACTTCAGCTTCTCAATGAACATCACAAGAGGTGTCATGTGAGAATCATCTACAGTTAGTCAGCGGCCTTCCTCTAGTGCCTCAATTTCTGTCACGTAAGCCATATTCCTGCAGTATCTGTCCGTAGTTGATATTATTTCCAGACTGCCCAAAGAATGACTGCTTCCTTTTTCTCATGTTAAGAATATTTAAATCACATTCCACGCCCAATTATAAATGTAGTTACTATTTCATTGCTAAGGTCCTGATCTGACTGGAAAGGAGGATGCTGACTGTCCACGCATTAGAATCACTCAGCCTCTCTCAAAGTTCATTGAGTGTGGAATCAGTAAGTCTTTCAGAATGTGTGCTGATGGATTTCCAGTGGAAGTTAAGGTGTGGTCATACTAGCGAAATTTTGCGGTCGAAAAAAGTCTATTGACAATTGAGTAGCGACGTGTGAAGCACAGCTCACAAAAAAAGTCACTTTCAAACCCAACTTTCTGTTGGTCAGCTCAGCAAATTCATGTCAACTTGAACTCATTGCGAAATTGGCATGGGGAAATCTTTGACCCTCACACGAAATTCCAGATCAAGTGGGTTCCTATTGAAATAACGTTGCCCATGAAAATTCGCCAAACAACAGTAAATGTGACTGCCCTTTAAGAGACTTCGAGGAAACATGTTGGACTGATTTTAAAGGTTCGGTGCTTGTTTTATGGACATAAATGGACAAAATATTACTCCTCCCATTCCAGTTGAAGGCATAGTTCACCCAAAAATGCAAATGCTGTCATCATTTACTCACTCATGTCCAAAACTGCATGAGTTTGTTTCTTGTTTCGTTTTGAACATAAAATAAGATATTTTGAGAGATGAGACGTTTTAATTTTAGCCATGCAAAGAAAATCAGTGGGCTCCAATGATGTTTGGTTCCCAACGGTCTTCAAAATATCATCTCTTGCGTTCAGTGTTGGGGGTAACGCATTTCAAGTAAGTTACGCAAATTACGTAATCAGATTACTTTTTCAAGCAACTAGTAAAGTAACACATTACTTTTTAATTTACAAAAAGTATCTGAAAATATATTTCTTCAAATCATAATGCCAGTTACTTTTTTTTTCCTTTTTATTGATTGACAGCTCTCCTGTTCTCTTGTTGAGAGAAGTGCAGAGGTGTTGTGTGTGCTGTGTAAACATGACTGCTACTGTAAGTCTAAACTGAGTGTAAATATGCATTTCTCTCATTTGCAGAAAAACACTCAGTATTCTCCAAAATGAATAAAAACAATGAAATGCAAACAATAATTAAATATGTTAAATAACACAAATATCCTTTATGGATTTAATCCCATTTTTTAAACCAATGTCTTTGCTGCTGACCTTTGATGATCCAATTCAACCAACAAGCAAAAATGACTTTGTGTTTGTAACATTTGCTACTGTACAGAGGTGAATTTTCATTTCCTTTAGTCTGAGGGTGTGAAATGTCTTTTTACAGTTGCAAAAATTAGAACTCTTAACCTTAAAAACAAACAAGCGAGCTCAGCTCAGATTTCAAAAGTAACTCAAAAGTAACGTAACGCATTACTTTCCATAAAAGTAAAGAATCCCTTTTTTTAGGGACTCATACAGGTTTGGAAAGACATGAGGAAGAGTAAATGATGACAGGTTTTCTTTTTTTTTTCTTTTTGGTGGACTATCCATTTAATTCTACAAAGTGTGACAAATATGAGAAGAAAAAGGGAATAAAACAGAAACTTTATCCAAAATTTGCCTGGATTGGAGTTTAAGATCTGGATCACCCAAATAAATTTCATTAGTGAAATGGAAGTCTATATTCCACAAGACTTTAGACGTTAAATTAGATAACTATCCTTCCTTAAAACCACATCCTTGACACCCTACCCTCCAAAGCCATGACAGCAGACACCCACAGAAAATGATAACATCTGAGAGCATTTCTGATTGGCTAAAAATGGGTGGGCTGCTCCCCTGACCCATTTTTGCTGTTTTTGAGTCTAGGGCTTTAAGAGAGTCAGGTGTGATTTCTCAGGACTCCTATTTTAGAAACTTGGGACATTTTATGTTTGGAATTTGAAAAACGTTCTGCATTTAATAGAGTGCTGCAGGAATAATGTATTTTTGTAGGCCAAAACCTGGAAATGAAATTTAACACTTTAGCACTTTCGGTTCCATTGTCCTGATTCAATGTTTTTTTCTGAACATGTTTTTGGTTAAATAGCTGAAATAAGGTCTATGGTTAACACAAGCTCCAGATATTTCCACGCTACGACTTAAAATACGTAAGTAATACACCGTGACTTTTTAAAGCTTTAACTTGTTTTGAAAAGACAAGTTATTTTAAAGGAGAACAGAGAGGTGGTCCAGGACATTCAATGTCATCACGTCAAACAGGTAAACTCATCTACTCACTAGTCTGCTTTTACAGGCTCACAGGAAAGGAAACTGTCTTTAAATAAAGCATGAAAGAGTTGTCTGAAGTATCGTGATGGCGAAGATGAAGTCATGCGACTGTGGTGAAGTTCATTTATAGCCTACATTTAGCTTTTTACTTCTAGTGACTGTATTCAGGATTCAGGCTTCAAAAAGTTGTTCATTTGTGAAGATGATTACGATGAACAAAACGTGTAACAATGATAAGCTTTTGTTGGTCACAGAGCTTATTTCCCACAGTAATCCGGAAGTCAATGGAAAAATCGTATTGGGCTTTTATTGAGGAAAGCAAGGCCTACAAAAATATGTAATCACAGCAGCGCTTTATTTAATGTTATTTGCATTCAAAATTAAATTGTGTCCGTCACACTTACGATGAATTTATGATCCTGTGATAAGGATTTTGCCCCAAAGATTCTGTATTTGTCTTATCTCATGCTAACACCGTCAACATGAGAAACCTGAGGTCTTCATGCTCACACGCGATGGTCGTCTGACAAACCATCCTGAAACCTTTACAATGACTCATAAATGTTTCTGATGCAACATTGGGTATGGCATTACACACTTCACAATTACCTCTTTTGTTCTGTATTTTGCCTCTTAAAATCAGTATGTTAAAATACCTGCGTAGACTTGTCTCATCTGTTTTGCACTGTATGTCAATAAAACTGTATATTTTGAATTAACAGATTCTCTTGAGTATGAGTTATGGCACCAATTTCCACAAGTTGTGGGTAAGAATGTGTGGGTACAGAGCCATGTGCCACTAGTTTCACTTAGTCAGATAGCGAGTGACTTCTCATATCTGGAATTCAGCTGTCTGTTTATATGATATATGAAGTGTGGTAACATCCTCCTTATTTAAATAGAAGTACATGATTAACATTTGAACACAAGGCAGTTTTTTTTTTCTTGGATGCACAAATGTGTTTTACTTAATCAGTATTATCAGGATAAAACATTCTGCACATGTTTAGAGTAAAACAGAAAATAAACCCCAACTGTGTTTTAAACTAACAGGAAAAGACTGGCAATCATATCAACACCTGCCTGTGGTGACATGGTGCGGTATATATGCTGTTGTTTAGTGCTACTGCCAGCTACTAAAATTACTGGTAGTTAATCACAATTTATAAATAAATAAATTATGATAACGATAAAAGGACAAATAACACTGTGGCCTCAAATAAGCTCAAACTGAATCAAACTGAACTACATTCTCTCTAACAAAGTGTGTATTTCCTTTGTCTTTTTTAAACTGTAGCTCATACTCTAAATCAGCTACATCCTTGACCACATGGCTCTTGGTGCACTTTAACCTACGCTCCTGCATGAAAGTGAGGGATGAAAGTAGAATGAGAAGCTTGAAAGGAAAATTTTTGGAAAATTGTTGTAGGTTTATGTGAATCATTACATTACAGTTTATGGCAATTTTATATCATCCTTCAATTATTATCACAATGTTTTGCACAGTCTTTGTAGGCTAGGCTAGTTCCTCCTTTTTGCGGTATACAGGCCTAGTTAACTTTTTTTATTTATTGCTATGACCTGCAGATGGCACCAGAATAACATCATATCTGAGATGAACAAAAAGGGAACGATAAGTTTTGAGGGGGATAAAAGTAATTTAGAGAGGACAGAGTAATGTTATGTAAGGGTAAAAGTATGTATGTATGAGCGAGTGAGTGAGTGAGTGAGTGAATAAATAAATAAAAATTGTTTTAAAATGTAAATAAATAATACGTGCAAAAATATATGTCTAAACAACATATTAATTAATGTGTAGTATGTAACGTAATAATAATTAATGCATATGTCTTATGAATTTTTTTTTTAGGTTTGTGTGTTTACATTTTAGTCAAATTTTGAACATTTTCGTTTTTTTTCTTTTCAAATAAACATGAAATATTATAAAAACTGAAATTTACTCTAATACGTTTATTGGAAACTCAAATATATCTACAAATGAGAGACAGCACTAGCTAAATTTTTCATAATTGCCTTTTTTTTTAAAAAAACCACGAGACAGTTAATGAGACAGTAATCTCTAGTATACCACGACTGTGAATGATTATCAGGTTTCATGGTACGTACTTCAAAGATTACCATCGTGTTTCAATGATATATTTGTAGTGTTTTCGTGTACTATTAATGTTTAGACACTCCGTTAGTTGTAAAATATCTTTACCTGTTGTTGTACAGAGTCGTTCACAAGCTGTAGCCAACATCATTCACGTGCACGTGCGGAACTTAAAAACGTTTATCGCTGTCAAACGATAGAATACATTTGCAGGTTGTCTCAATGGATTGTAGGGAAATATTCCCTTCACACCGCTTTATTTTTGCTCCCTGTCTGCTTATTTTTACTGAGGAGAAACCATAGAGAGAAACCTGTCCAAGCGAGGCTCGATAAACCTGTGCAACATCGACCTTTAGATGGCGCCACGACTCAAAACTTTCCTGCAAGTGAGTAGTTAGTTAACATGACATGAAGCAATAATGACAGCTGCAGTATACTCTAATGTGTATACTATACATCTAAAACAATTAAAAACAGTATTTGACTAATTTATTGGAATGCATACTTTATTAAATGTAATAAAACATATATATATATATATATATATATATATATATATGTGTGTGTGTGTGTGTGTGTTCTAAATATTAGGATAATTTGCATCCACATTACATACATGCAGCTACACAGTGTAACTTAAAAATACTGATGCCGAAATAACAAAATTTGTCAACAAAATGCGCTGTTCAGTGTACGTGCAATACGTTCATCCTGTTTGCATTGAGCCTCCCCAACCCCTCCACCCACAGGACTTTCGAAAAGCTGTTCTGTCTGTGCTTGTGCTGCTCAATTGACCTTTTTACATCAAGACATTTTCAGTGAGAGAGACTGTGGTGAGGCAAGCCAGTTAGTTTATCTCTCTGATCTGAAAGCAGATGTAAGATTGTGAGATTGTAGCCTATTAATAATTTGCAGAAACATTTATGGTATGTACTGTATATGGTTTTACTGGTAAACAGAGAAAAGCGCTGCGCTGCAGGTTTGAATGGAACAGTTACATTTACATTTTAGCAGAAATACATTATAGTTCAGATAGTTCACATTCATGGTGACCATGCTGACTTTACCAAGCATACAACATTTTTTTGTTGCTTGAGTGACTTGAGCGTGATTACACTGTGTTATTATCTGCAACACTATCAAAAGAAGCTGAGATCTTTTACTTTGCTTTTTGACCTATTGTATTTCTCTCAATACATGAAGGGGGAAGTTTAACAAAGACTCCATTTTAGCTTGCTTTTGAATGATCTAAAGATGACTTGGATATGATAAAGATGAATTATTTTTTTGTTTCCACACTCAGAAAAAAGGTACAAAGCTTTAACTGAGGCTGTACAATCAGGTACAAAATTTAAAATGTACATCTTTGTGTTATATTTACCTTTGAATGCTATATATTAATAACTTAAAGGTACATATTAGCAATTTAACAGTACCAAAAGTGTACATATTAGTACCTTTTGAAAGGGTAGCATAGCATCCCAGTGACAGTTTGGTGTCTTTTTTCGAGACAAAAAGTTGTAGTAAACAAACACAAACTTTGAAGTTTGAATCCCACGTGACTTAATTTTTCTGGTTCACGTTTGACCACACATCAAAACATTTTAAACCCCCCAAACCTGAGTTTGCTCCTCTTAAACATCTGCATGTAAATGCAGTTCACTTACTAACACCTCCCACTGTTTCCTGTCACTAAGAAGTGGAACTAAAAAAAAAGGTAGCACACAGGAAAAAAATCGTTACAGAGCCATTTCACATTTCGACACAGAACTTCTCTTCAATTCGCCTTTACCTTTGGAAAAATGCCACACAACAACACAGATAACTGCAGCACATCTCATTTCAGATATCCACTTTTCACTTCCACCTACAGCATCGTGCTGCTGTTCGGTCTTCCTTTGAACTCTGTGTCTCTTTGGATACTGGTTTGTCGGAATGGCTTGAGGAAATCCGTTCCGGTGATCTACATGGCCAACCTGGCCTTATCGGACCTACTTTTCACACTTTCCCTGCCCTTTCGGATTATCTACTTCGCCACAGGTGAATGGAAGCTGGGAAATGCTCTATGCATGATTCCAGGGACCCTGTTTGCCGTCAACATCTACTCCAGCTCCTTGTTCATCACGCTCATCAGCGTGGACCGGATGCTGGCCGTGGTGTATCCACTGAGATCTCGACAGATGCGGACGGTACCGATGGCCTGGGTGTTTTGTGTGATCGTGTGGCTGATCATCGCTGGATTGGCAGTGCCAACAGCCTTAAACCACCCCGAAAATGAGGACAAAGGCTGTAACGTTACACGCTGTTTTGAGAAATACACAGATGAAGAATGGAAGAACGGTTTCATAATCCTCTGCTGTGCCACTTTCGTTGGCGTTTTAGTACCTTTCTGCATCATTCTGGGCTGTACGGTGGCAGTCGTGCGGCAGCTGAAAGGCTACAGCATGGCGACTTCCTCTAGCAGCACCGAGCTGAGTAAAAGCAAGATTGTGAAGCTCTTTTTGTCTAACTTGCTCATCTATGCCATTTGTTTTATCCCATTTCACATTGCTTTTATCCTCTTCGGCCTGAGCAAACGAAACTACTTGCATGGAGATAATTCTCTGGATATTTACTTTAACCTACAGACTGTTACCATGTGCATGGCCAGCACAAACAGCTGTCTGGACCCCTTGATCTACTATTTCAGCTCAAAGAATATTCAAGGTAGAACCAGATGTGACTCTTCATCCAAAACCGTCGGTCTCGGCCTGGTTCAGAGCATGAGTTGGAACGGACAGTAAAGCACCTTCCATCATAATCGCTTAAGTTGTTGAGGTAAACAAGTTCTTTGTCTGAAAGGAAATGGTTATGTAAAAAAAAAAACCAGGTCTTAAACCAAAAGCTGACTCACGCACGAGAGCATTGCACGTCTCTGCTCATGTGCATCGCGTGAAAAGTTTGCAACTCTGTTTACCTCACTCAGGCGTCCTTAAGTGGGTGAAAAGGGAACATTGAGCCAGTGATTCGTAACCTGCCAATGTGTTAAAAACACTTTAATTTGTTCTGCAAAACTTGCATTGTTGCATATCATCAACTAAGCTGTTTGCGTGTATATTTGCTTATCACTGAGAACCAAGGGCAGTAGCTACTGTAGAAATATCGGTCCCTCTGGTTGTATATTGCTATGTTTTGTTGCATTAGCTGCATTTCTACCAGCATTACAGTTGAAAAAGTGTTCCTTTTGTCTGTTTTTGTGTCATTGAGCAATACATTTGAACTGCATTTTTATTTGCCCAAGATTGCACTGGTTTCGCATAGTAATATATGCGCTTTTACTTTTGTGTCATGCATTATGTTGGTCGAAATAAACCAAGCGAACTTCTGCCAAGTTTAATCTAGTCTATCTTCTTGAATTTCCACTGAGGTGTGAAAAAGTGAGAAAAGGTTCACATGGTTGCATGAAGCTGACAGGCTGGCATAAGGAAGTGAAAGTTGAAGTTTCGAATCAACAGTGTTTAAGTCCACACCCTCTCCTGTTGCTTCACACAAGGGATCTTTTTCATATTGTGGTTTGTGGGCCAAGTGCGCTGAAAGGTCTGTTGCATGCGCTTACTTATCTGTAACGATCAGCAGACTTAGGGTAGTGTTTCAACAGTTTATTGATGGATTTTTACAAGCGATTATTATTTACAAAGCAGCAGAATAGAGTGCATCAAATCGAACGCCTCATTTATTCCAGACAAAACCAGTTGTTGCTACACCAGTATGTGGAAGAGGAACAAATACATATAAATGGTACAATTAGAAAAAGTGCAAGCAAAATGAAATGATTCCACCTCAAATGAGGTCTAAGGATCTACCATGAAGTCATGGATGGACCGTACATTAAAAAAAGGAATAGGAACAGCAAGGAAAAGATTTCTGCACATCTGTGCCTAAGAAAATTCACCTTCCCCTTAATTAAAGAACAGCCCATTCTTATCAGTATAGACATACTGCATTTAGAGATAACGGAACATTTCAAACCAACATCCGGTGGCTAGTTTTTCACATTTTTCTACAAACTTTATTCACATGTATTAATGAGCAACACACAGAGTATTTGAACATGATAAACTGCTCAGATAACCAACAATACTACAAACAATTGGATGTCAAGTTAGGAAATCCAAGATAAGAAAACTTATATTGCTTATATCACGTTCAAAAACTCACGCTATGACTTAAATAACAGGCTTAAAGTCATACATTTCTAAAATATGAGGTATACATCTTTTGGCATTGAAGACAATTTTCTAATACTGGATTTCTTAGTGAACGCAGAAAATAATGAACGAATGAAACGGACCACAAAAACCATCAGTCTACACAAACCGAGGCTTTACAGAGGAAGAAAAAAAAAAAAAAAAAAAATCAAATGCAAATCATTCGTCAGTGCATGCCAGACGTCCGAGACTAATCTCACAGTTATATTTGAGGAAACTTCCTCACTAGAAAAAAAAAAAAAAAAGTTAAAATAAAATACAAATAACCTGAGAGTGAAATGAAACTACAAACTAGACAGTGTGCTTCAGAATATGTAAATCAAAATCTAATATAGACAAAGACAAAAAAGACAAAAAAAAAAAAAAAAAACACACACTTGGGTGAAAAAAGTAACTACAGTTTATCCTTGGAAAATCTGAACCAACAAACACACAAATATGGCATTATCTAACATTATGTACAGGTTTATCATACTGATAAAGTGCTGTTAAGCTGGATGGATGGGGACGGGTCAGTTTTGGGTTTTGCTCAGTAGAGTTGAGAAGAACAGAGGGAAACTACAGCAGGAGTCGGTCGCAAATCTTTGTCTCTACAACAAACGTGTTCTCGAAGTGCCGGATGCTGTGGCAGTTCCTGGTCTCCCTCTTGTCAACGCCTGAGGAAGAAACAGATTCGAGTCGGGTTAAGCAAGGATATTGCATGTACTGTACTGCATGTACATATGTACAATTGTACAATTTCATGTGTTCAACATCATAGTTATGCTTTTTTGTGCTGCCTGGTTCAGGAACTATTTTACACTACCATTCAAAAGTTTGGGGTCAGTAAAATTTGTTGATTAATATATATTAGAAGTCTCTTATGCTGACCACGTCTGCATTAAAATACATTAAAACCAGTAATATTGTGAAATAGGATTTAAAATAACTGTTTTCTAATTTAAAATATTTTAAAATATAACTTGTTCCTGTGATGCAAAGCTGAAATTTTAGCATCATTATTCCAGTCTTTTTGACCCTTCAGAAATCATTCCATTATTATCAATGTTGAAAACAGTTGTGCTGCTTAACGTATTCACGGAAACTGTGATACATTTGATAAAAGATTATTTCTAAAAAACAGCATTCATTTAAAATAGAAATAATTTGTAACATTTTTGATCAATTTAATGCATCCTTGTTAAATAAATGTTGATTTCTTTCAATAAAATAAAATAAATAAAATGGTAGTGTATTTTCTCCATTGAGAAATTAATTTATTAAAGTAAAGTATAAACAATTCAACCACAACTAACTTCTCCCAAAGAATTGCTAATTACTACCCATAATCCTGAACAGAGAAATGGGAAAGAATTCATTATCGTTAGTTTCTGCAAGTTAACTAGGTAATGTTACCCGACTACACAACTAACAACCCACTTAATGCCTACCCTTGTCTTTTTATTTCTAATTTACAAATTTTTTTTGTTTCAAACTGGAACCGTTTTAAAGCTGGATTCATCTCAAAGCTTGTCATTTGGGGTCATAAGCTCCATTTTCTAAGTGAAAAATACATTTTTGAGAAGCTGAACTCAGCGGTCACATTCTTGGTGTGGCGCAAATGTCACAAGTCACGTTCTATTTCCTGTGGCTACCCAGACACCATCTGCTGTGGCATGATGGATGAGTGAGAGGAAGTTCTTAAGGAGCCAAGCTACAGCTCCCACACCTCAGCCTCTGCATCACATCACAGAGAGATGCCCTCTGATCCAAACGACAACTCCCACAATCCATCAGTGCCTGACGTGCATCACATCCCCCTCTGTGTGGTTTCCTAACCGCAGACGTTCTGTGTCCTCTACAATCGTGAGTCACGCTTACACACCTACGTGCGCACGCATTAATCAGGATGAAGACGGGTGTCACACGCACCAGACTGAATGTACCCAGCGCATGCCCAGATCCACCTGAACATTAGACTAAAGCACGCTGACTCATAAAAAGAGGAAGACAATGTTGACAGCAACAGTTAAAGTGTCTGATTTTCACAAGATAACTGGGTAGATAGAAATTAGAAGAAAACAGGAACTAAATGAGGCAACAGACAACCACAACTACATCTGTGTGTGCGCAGGTTCCAGGAACAAAACGTCTACAAGATGATGGACAAGATTGTTCTGTTTGAATACATTTTAAAATCTAATTTCCTTCAGTAATCATTCTAATATGCTGATTTGCTGCTCAAGAAACATTCTTCTTATCTTCAGTGTTGAAGAAGTGTTAAACTGTTGTACTGTGTTAAACTACCATTAAAAGTTTTAACTATTCAGCAAGGATGTTGTAAACTGATTAAAAGTGACTGTAAGCACACGATTTTACAAAAGATTTCAAATAAATGCTATTCTTTGAATTACTAATTCATCAAAGAATCTAAAAAAAAAAAAAAAAAAAAAAAAAACACAGTTTCCAGCCTTGGTGAGTATACAAGTCTTCCTTCAAAAACCATCTTATATTATTATTCATACTGATAATATTATTATTCAAACTGATGTTTGACTTAACATACACCAATAATAAGTCATGAAACTCACGTCTTTGGCCGCTACGGCGTCTCAGTCTGTAGGTTTCTTTTCCGTAACAGAGCCGGTGGATGAAGGGTCCCAGCTGACGCATGTTCCTAACGCGCCCCGTCACCACCATCTCTTCCTGAATGATGTAGGTCTGGGGCAAATACATTCCCCGCTGCCAAAACACAAATGCATACAAACGGTCACATGGGGCTACGGGTTTCATTCCATCAACACTGACACATTAGCTATGAAGAATTGGGAAGTGACAAATTCCCTTTAGGGTTTGCATGCATTCATTTGATTATTTTGAATAAATTAAAAACACTAACAAAAATAATATATATATATATATATATAATGTTACTAGATGAAATGCTTCAGAACTACACTGT
>JAFVLL020022249.1:0-18884 GCA_021397915.2 Tor tambroides
TTTATATTTTGTTTGTTTTATTTTATTTTTAAGATGGAAATAGTTTTGTAATTGTAAAAAAAAAAAAAAAAAAAAAAGTAAAATATGTACGATTTTACGCTATTCGTTGCTCACTAATCAAACTTAAGTTTGTCTCATTAATCATTCTTGGGGCCAGATTTACTAACAGCTTGTGCAAGTGCAATCCGTCTTTGGCAAATCCTGACAGTACTATTTTTATGCCAAAAGACGCGCAGTGAAGAATTAGCGCTAAAAAGGTGTGGAGACAGTTATTTTTGCACATGACCTTATTGAAGGTCTATTGACCTTATTTGTTTCCCTTTCAGATGCAAATTTTTTGGGAGGAGAGTATTACAATGAATCACTCAACGCGATTTACTAACGTTTGCGCTCGTCAAATTACTGGTATTTGTGCCATTATTTAACGCCCCAAAAAAAGCATGTCTTAAAGCAGGTGCTAAATTGCGCTGCTCTTGGTAGATTGTGCTGGTCATTGTGGAAATTATCTAGCTGTGTCTGTGTTATTTAATGTGCACATTGTCAGTAAATCACATGCCGATTTTTCCCCTTCCCATCGGAGCTTTTATGGAATTGCGCTCTAATGCTAATTTGCCCTGTTTAGTAAATCTGGCCCTTGATGTTGTGTCATTGATCATTCTTCCAATGAAGCACAAAATGCTCTTTGGATCTTTCTCAAATCATGCTGGAGAACAAGATAATAATACTAACACTAATAATAAATAATAATAATGAAGTTTTATTTCAGCTTGTTGCCAATAAAATATCTCTCATTTTTATTTAGTTTAACGTGATGCACTAAATAATTCAAACTAAATTAAAGGTTAATATCTGTATATCTGTATTTTTATTTTTAAAACAAATCGTAAAAAATGGTGCTTAGTTAGAAAAAAATGCTAAATAGAAGCATTTTCTCTAGTGGTCTCAGACTTTTGGACCCCAGTGTACAGTATAAAGATGTAATTAACAGATTGAGTGAATAGTGGATTAACCCTTGCATGCATCTAATGCTTAACGCCTCTCTGACTGATCTGCAGGGAAAGCACATATCTTGGAGGTGCTCAATGCTCTTTGTCATGAACTGGCTGCGTGTGAGATCCTCTCTAATGGCGAGAAGATAGAGAGAGCACAGAGTCACCAGTCTCTCACCAACTCACTGCTCATTTCCTGCTAGACATTACTGCCACCTGATGGTTACAGGATGCTACAGACTCCTACAGAAACCTTTAACTAGCCATATTGGAAAATGGGACCAAAATTGGCCATGTATTTGTCTTTGTGTTTATATTTCTGTGTATAGTTGTGTAAATCATTTATCATGTATAATGAAACATGATTTGACTCCTTTTAAAGCTACTTTTAAAGGTTTTCCTTTTGCAATGTCATACATTGTTGGTCAGTATTATCTTAAAATACATGCACATTATACAATAGTGTTCTTTACAGCTTGTGGTACTGAACTACCTGATCATACAGAAACTCTCAGGTATAGACTATGTAAAGCCCAATATATCAAGTTCAAGGGAAACACATCTATGCTACTAACAGTTATTACAGTTACAGATGTCGAATAACTTAGTAAAATAAAGCTTTCTCCGTATCTCAAGCAGATGGAACGGCTGTTGAGAACTGAATTTATGCATCTTTCATTGTTTCAAAATTTTAACTGTAACTGTCAATTGTCTTTTAGCACTTCTGGGCAGTTTTGTTGCTCTTTAAGGATGATTTTTATCCATGATTTGCATGAAACAAAATATATAGTATTAGAAAAACATTACTGTCTCATAATTGTCAGTGTCTGTGCTTCTCTCCCATATCTCCATATATATATATATATATATATAAAATGTATGAATTTTCCCGAAGATGAGCCTTGTTAAATTCATATGCGGTATACTGGACAATATATCATCAGTGCTTATATGTCTAGAAATTAAAAACATAACACATCATGTCAATCGTACAATGATTTATATACACACATTTTTCAAACATTTCAAACATACATAGACATACATATTTCAGTTGTTGTTGTTTTTTGTTTTGGTTTCAAAACATCTAAAAATTCTTTCAGGCTTTTTTTTGCTTTAAATAAAGCTGAAATTAACAAATCTATAGCTTAAATCAATATAAAAAAAGGTTGAGAAAAAAAACATGCAAAGTAGTGCATCACTATCCCTTCATTTGAGATTTAACAGAAGGCATACAGCTTGTATGGTGACACAGGAGAAAAACAAGTATAAAGGAGAATATAATTGTGCTATAATTGTTGAACTTCTAATAGTTTTGTCCTCTCAGATGTTTTAATTGTGCAAAAAAAGCAATTTATTCGCATCTACTAAAGATTATGTGAGTCTGACCGCAGAATATTGTATGCCATAAGATTTCAGATGTTCTTCAGGCTCACATGTGTACAGTACAGATCAATGTGGCTTTTGAGTACAGTTGCCGTCAGGCAGTATCTTTATTCTACAATGAGTGAATGATGAGTTATTTTCACACAGGAGCCCAGAAATAAACACAGGCTCATAAAGGCTTCAGAAACGCTCTGACAGTTCAATTAATTTTTAAAACTACACCTTTGGAGCCACTGGTCTCCTTACAGTTTTGTTTTGGGAACCACAGAATGAGTCTGACAGGAAATTCGATGAGAATTATGCTGCATTATGATTAATCACTTGGTTTGAATAAGCACTTAATTCTGAAGTAAGATTTTATAATCTTACACCAGCACCACTAAGGTCTGGTAACAGGTAATAACTACAAGCAAACAGACAGAAAAAGCAAATTAATCTTAAAACAAAGAAAAAAAACACTCATCTATTTACAGCAACATGTGTTACTAACTATTTGACATAACGGCCTAAAAATAATAAAATGCAAGGGAATAAAAGCAACTGGGGCCAAATACAAAGCATTAACAGTGTAATACCTACGTAGAGCTTATTTAAAAAAAAAACCTTACGTTTAAAATGGGGCAAAGGGTCTGAATAGTGTTTACAGTGGTGCTGTGGTTTGCACTGTAGTGTCACATGGAGAAGAATCAACGGTTTTATTTTGTTTTATACCAGCAAGGAAGGAGCAGGGATGATGAGGAGAGAGAGACAGGGACATTTGGGTGAGCCTGCTTCCTGTTGACGTCTCTCTCTCTCCCTCTGCTGTCCCTCCCTCAAAGGTCGAGTGACCTGCTTAGCAACCAAAGGTCTCCTGGGAGGCGTAAACCATGTAGAGGAAGCCATCTTCATCTCGCTCTTGTTCGTAGATCTCAGAAATGGGGGTGGACACACTGACCATGCTGTGCTGATTGACAAGAAGAAAAAACGCCTGGGTGGGGTTGAGCTGCAGTCTACGCCTGGAAAACAGAGACATTTTGATCACTGATTATAATGACAAAAACATGCACATTCAAGTCAAATTTAAAGGGATATTCAGGGTTCAGTACAAGTTCAACTTTGTCAACAGCATTTGTGGCATAATATTGATTACCACAAAAATCAATTTCCACTTGTCCCTCATTTTCTTTAAAACAAAAATCTGGTTTACAGTGAAATACTTACAAAGTAAACATTAAATACTCACTGT
Organism: Tor tambroides; assembly: GCA_021397915.2. NCBI lineage: Eukaryota > Metazoa > Chordata > Actinopteri > Cypriniformes > Cyprinidae > Tor > Tor tambroides. The sequence goes on from JAFVLL020022249.1 coordinate 3,601, forward strand.
TTCAATAATAAAGCCAAAAGATGCAAACAATATGCCTGGTATGATTTTTGTGTGGGGGGAAAAAAAACACACTTATTAAAATTTGTGCTAAATTTTGCTATTTCATTGCCATGAAAACCCTCAAATATCTGTAGAAATGATGATTTAAACAGCTTTAAAGCTCAAATTACACACAAGTTTTAAAGTAATAAACTGCACACTTATGTTTATGATTTTGCCTTTTCTTTAAAATAAATAAAATAAATTTAAAAAAATCTTGTTTACAGTCAGATACTTACAATGGAAGTAAATCCTAAAATAGCCACAAGATGCAAACAATATGCCTGATAATATGATTTGTTACAAAAAATCCTACTAAACTTAAAGATACTAAAGTTAGATTTAATTTTGCTTCCATAAAAACCCTTAAACAACTGTATAAAATAATATACAAGTTTTAAAAATAATAAAAAAATATTTCTGCTTTTAAATCCTCCAGTATCTGGCCTCATTAACTTGAAATGTCTCAACATATCCATGATTTTGCCTTTTTTATTATTATTTTTTTTTTAAAGTAAATAAGGGATTGTTTATTTTTCGTGGTAAATTATGTTGACTGAACTTGTGCTGAACCTAAAATATATTAATAATTCATGTTCTCATTTATTTATTTTGCTAACAGTGCAGCAGAAATTACACACTTTGCCTTTAAATTCTAATAATCACTTAATCATTATTTCAAGTCTGAACTATAAATGATAAAGCAGTCATGAGCTGCGAAGCCAAGGATTATTAAGTATGACAGGCACCATGGGTCCAACAAAATGTTCTTAGTCTGATCATCTGACTGAGTCTGTGTTAAAACACCTGGAAGGCGACGCTGATCTACAAGCTTCCCTTAAGAGGAAAGTTTAGCTCACTAGAGTCTTGTTTTAAAAATAATACACCACAATGGACATATGAAAATAATAGGCTACACAACAGAGAATGTGGATGTTGTGCAAACATTTTGTTTAAAAGCATTCGTAGAAGTCCCCTGTGGATGACAGGGTCAGCAGACATTCAAAATTGGCACACTATTGCATTCTCCCCCACCCTGCTTCAAACCCCCACCAGATGAGTAAACAAACCGGATGAGGCTGAAACAGGCGGACATGGACAAAAAAAGCTCTCTCCGTGCATCAGTGTTAAAGGTCCAAATTTGGATTCAGGGATATTATGTTTACCTGATTATCTTTACCAGCTCACTCATATTAACATGGTCAGGGACAAGGAACTTGGTCTTGTCCAAGACGGGAAGTTGCTTTTCTCCCTTATACCTCTCAATGATCACCTGGAAGAAAAAAAATGTTGAAAAGACAAACTGATATATTCTCTTGACATTCTCTTGAAATGTCTAGAGCAGTGCTTCTCAACCTTTATTACTCCAAGGGCTCTAACTGTCCACAACATTTAATCTAACAATATTCGTGACTTTTCCAGTTGTTTCAGATTTACTGGATAAGAATTAAGTACATGGATTTTTTTTTAACTCTTACTTTCCACCTGAGCATGACTAGAAAAATGTATATTCATATAAAATGCCCATGGAGTTTTAAGAGTTTTTATTAATTTACATGACTTTTCCAGGTCTAGAAATCACACTTTTAAAACCAGGCTTCCTCCAGGGTTAATATAACTAACTAACTTTAAATAACTTAAAAAATAAATAAATAAAAATCATTATTGAAATAAAATAAATATTAACTGAAATAAAATAAAATATATTTTTAATTATTTCAGCTCATTTTTATAGCAACATCTCATTTTAGTCAACTTTATGTACGATAATAACTGAAACTAAAACTGATATAAAAACGTTAATAAAAACGATATAACCATATAAAAACTACTAAACATGACAAAGTCATAGCAAAATTACAAAAACTAAAATAAAAACTGAAAATATAAATAAAAACTGATATAAAATATTAATAAAAAATATAATAGCATCTCACTGACATAAAACAGCTAATTTTAAAGCTGTTTTTTCCAATCATTTTAAATTATCTTAGGGCTCCCTTAGAAGAATCTTAGCATCAAGTCTCAAGTTGACATGCAAGTAAAGTCTTTAAAGCAATAAGGCTCTTCTTCACTGTTCACTCAGTCCTAATTCATTTATGACACATCCATAAGACAAAAGAGTTTCTCACCGGAATTTTATTAGGATGCTGCTCTCGTATCTGCTGCACTTCCTTGCAACGGTCAGCTGAAAAACAAGAAAATGAAACAGATTTAGTACACTCATTTAGACAGAAAGCAATTTAAATGACGTGTTTATGTAACTAGAAGCACACGATTGACACGACTGTAGTTATTCCTCATTCTTCAAAACACTATAGTCACTGCATTTGCATTACTTATGTAAAATCTGTTTAGCAGAAACAGCCAATAAACATTCCTGATGCAGAAGAAACTAGTAAGGGTTGATTATTGCTGATGTTTTGTTACCTTGCTTTTTGACATACCCTACTCCACTTTCATGATATATAAGATATATAAATATGAAAAGTCATTCTTCCCAAAGAGTTTAACATCTAGTGTTTACGACATATATAGTATTGCTATGAAACCAGAGTCACACAAATTATCTCACAGGGGATTCATACTCTTATTTTATCTAGATCACTAGAAAGTTACAGGCAGGTGTGTTTGATTAGGGTTGGAGCTAAACGCTGCAGGACACCGGCCCTCCAGGACCGAAATTGCCTATCCCTGTAATACATCATTTAACAGATCAATAGTTCATATACATTCAAATCTATCTATGAATCTAAACACAAAGTTTTACATTATGGCAAACTGTGTAACACTTTGGCTTCATCTTTCCATTCCATATGAAAATACACAGGCAAAAAATAAATGAAAGGAAATGCACTGTTGTTTTATTGTCCTTTTTAGCGTAAACAAGTACAGTATGTCATAGTGTCATGTTGATGCTTACAGACGATGAACAGCTGGAGAATTTTCAAAAGAGAGAATATGAGAGAACAATAAATTACATAATAAAGAGCAAAATATTGGAATGATAAGCAAGAGCAGTATAAACTGAGTATTTGTAATAAGACGGAAGCTTTCCTAGAACATGAAATGAAACACTTTTGGCAATTAATTAAAAAGAAAAAAATACTATGTCAATACATCTACGAAGAATTCAGGACTACTCCGTAGGATTTTGAATGACGATCAGGAAATAGTCCTTGTCTGCAGAGAGAACAGAATAAAATACTAATTTATGATCATAATCATGAGTCTTTTTATGCGTCACATACAACTCACATCAGTTCAGGTTCTTCTATTCTGAATAGAAATATAATTATAAAACAGATAGTTCCGGTCCTTGATTCTGATTGGTTGAGCTGCGTTCGAAGCTCTTGTAAATTACGCTACAAACATACAGCTTTGTTTACGTCTGTGTGTTGCCCAGCAACCAAAACCATTTCTGAGGAACTACATTGCTTGGCGGAAGAATAATGTTTTTATTAATATCATTACATTTTATTTTTTTTTATTTACTACATTTTATTTATGAAGCCATGGTTTACAGTGAATTTATAACAGCTTCGCGTCGTGCCTAACAACGCCCCTTAGCTGTTATAAATTCACTGAAAAGCACGGCTTCTTGCTTTAATTACATATAAACAACGTTTATGCACAGTGTAGATACACCACATACTGACCACACTTTCTGATAAAACGGATCAGATTCACTTGTAAAACACACAGTCAGTCCTAAACATCACATCTGACATTCAAAATGGTCTGCAAGTCTGCTGGCAGCTATTTGATTGAGGGAAAAATATTATTCAATATTAAAAACATATTTCTCATCTACAAAAAAGGAAACTGTACATATAATTATTCATTTCAAGACAGAACATGATTAGTCAAACCCACTGTTGTATGTTTGTTGTAGAATTTTAATTAAGTTAGATTGTTTTAACATTTTAAAAGAATATTTCACCTAATAATGAAAATTTGCTTCAAATTTATTCACCCTCAGGCCATCAAAGATGTAGAAGAGTTTGTTTCCTTACTGGAACAGATTTAGAGAAATTTAGCATTACATCACTTATACACCAATGGATCCTCTGCAGTGAATGGGTGCCGTCAGAATAAGAGTCCAAACAGCTAATAAAAATATTACAATAATGCACAAGTAATCCAAACAACTCCAGTCCATCAATTAATGCCAAGATTACTTTCTCACTGGAAGAATCAATATTATAAATGATGGACTTTTGTTATAGCCAGAGCCAGCGGTTTGAAGTTAAAAGACATCTTAATGATGAATTTTTTAAACACACAGCTTTTTGCTTCACTGGAGTCATGACATTAACTTGATTGTTGTGATGTTTTTATCAGCTGTTTGGACTCTCATTCTGCAGATGATCAAGGGATGTAATGCTAAATTTGTCCAAATCTGTCCAAATCTGTTCTGATGAAAAAAAAAAAAAACTCTTTTACATCTACCATGGCCTAAGGGTGAGTCAATTTTCAGCAAACTTTCATTTTTGGGTGAACTATTGATTTAATAGTAATTATTATTGATATACTTAAAAAATATATATAAAATAATTTTAAGTCATCCTCTGGCTTGGAAGTTTGTTGAGAACCACTGCACTAACCTAACGGAAATTAGCATTACATAAGTGTACATCTCCTTACCTGGGGCAATCATGATCTCATTCTTCTTTGATCGAACTCTGAGAAAGGTGAGATCATTTTGAGGGTCAATGTCCCTCACCATTCCCCGAGCTTTCATGAGCAGCTGGTGGACATTACCAGCATACTGAACTGTGCTTGAGTTGTCAAGAGTGCTTTTGATGGGGATGCCTGTTAAAAGAGCACATAGTATCAACACTACAGATACAACAACAAAGATCTCTTTGTTTTTATGCTGCCAATGAAGCACATCGTTTGCACCCAAACTAAAACATCTGCGAGCATTTCTCATTTGCCAGATACCTTCTGCATTAACAATGATGATTCCTTGTACTCCTTTCTGACTCTGAATCCTTTTGATCGTCTCTTCCACCTCAGCCTGCAATATAAACACTCAAGTGATTAAAACGGCAAAAAAAAAAAAAAAAACTGTATGTCATCGCTTAATATCTAACATCCTTCGGAATAGCCGCGCTGTAAAATCCCTAAACCTGTCTGCAAGGGAAAAAATACGTATTTTAGCTTTTGTTTATTATATTTACTCGAGCAGTAGCTGGTTACTAAGTGCCATCTCTTAAATGACAACGCCCTGCAGTCAAAGTTAGCCCACAAAAACCTTACCCGAGACAATAACGAGCAAAAAAACATGTGCTTTCAATTATATTCACATTTTATCACGTTTAAGAGCTAAAATGTACTTGCCATTGTGAAGGTAAGTCGCCGTTTTCGTTGCTTAGATTGCAAGCTACGGAACTAGAAGTATGTAATATGTGAACGATCGGTTCTGCGTTACTGCCATCTTCTGGACTGGAGGAAAGCAGGACACCGCACCAGTGAGTTCTTAGAGCTCTCATATTAACTAGTCTAACTAGTACTTTTAGATCTATTATTGTACAGTATACTTTGAGTTAAACATGAAAATATATACATTGTGTCTTTTTTTTGTTGCTAAATTTATGTTTTACACTAAACATCAAATAAATAAATAAAATAAATAAAAGCAAAATACAACTTTGAGGTAGTCTCTTCATTGAAGAATTTCTTCAGTTATAATATCTGCTTATAGATATGTTTGCAATTTATATTATTGATTATAGTGACATCCCTAAATATAGGCTACGTATTTTTACTTTTATTTATTATATTTACTCGAGCCCTGTCAATCAAATCAAAGTTAGCCCACAAAAACCCTAACCGAGACAATAACGGCCGAAAAAAAATGCTCTTTCAATTATAAGTACACGTTATCAAGCTTAAGTACTCAAATGTACTTGCCATTTTGAAGGAAAGTTGCTGTTTTCGTTGCTATGATGCTTCTTCTTCTTTTGGATTTAATGGCGTTTGGCAAACCAGCTTTGGTGCATTTCCGCCACTTACTGGGGTGGAGTATAAAGCGTTGATGTAAAAGGCGAGAAAGAGAGAGAGAGAGAGAGAGAGAGAGAGAGAGAGATTCTTCTAATCAAACTAGTTTTCTTAAGATACTCTAATAAAGATTTGGTCACTGTTGAATTGCCGTCCAGCAAGCTCTTTAATGTTAACCTTTTTTTAACTATTTTTATGAGCTTCCTTCATTATGACCGACTGTTCCTGGAAATCCACATATTGAAAGTGTCTTCCCTTTCCTTCCTGTGTCCATAACTCTTGTCATCTTTTCTTAATTTTGCTATGATGCTGCAAGCTACTGAACTAGAAGTATGTAGTAGCCTATGTAAAGGTTTTGAAGAAAAAAAAGAAAGTTAGCCTATTGCCTGCATGTTATATTACTGAGTGTAGTGACATGAGATTTGTATGAATGGAATGAAGTAAGATTAACCTGGAAAACTACATAATATTTAATACTTAATACTTAGTTAGCAAAACAAACTTTCTCACACCTGACCAAAACAAACAAACAAACAACTCTATAACTCAGTGTTTAATTTTGAATTTGACTGATTTGAGGATAAAAACAAATGAAAACGAGGTTGCTTATCCTGACCACAGTACAGATGGTACAGGTACAGCTTGATGAGTGTGGGAGACATGAGCAGACACACTGTGGCTTTATGAGCTCATTTACTTCCTTTCCAAACTTCGCCTCAGGTTTTCCACTTAATGACTGCCGCTCGGTCAGCTCAACTCTTAGTCTACACATGGAAACTTTGACTTGTTCCATATGTGCAGCTACACGCATGACGGAGGGGTTCATATGCCTCTCATTCTGGAGGACTTTTTTAAACAAATATGACAAAAAGACCATGTGAAGGAGTAACAACAGCAAAAATTACAAAGCAATATTTTCTGCTCTTATTTCACAACTTTACATTTTATCTGTAGTATACATATGAATACCCCCTTTTTTATTTATTTTTTGCTCAGTGGTTGACAAAACCTCAGTATGCAAACCATGTTTAAAAACATCAAAAAAAGGAAGTTAACCATGCATGCAGTCATATTTCCTAGTTTTGATAAACACTTGCACCTTGACATTTAGAAATGTTTACAGTTTATTTTCAACTAACTGTAAGATACAAGCATATAATTTCCTTTTTGAGTCACATGAACATGCTAATTATAGTCCAAGTTATAAGAGCCTTTGTATATAAATGCATAAATGCATGCTCTGAAGTACACAGAAGCAGTCCACACAGCATCCATATCCAATATCAAATGTACACCCAAATGAAATGTAAATGTAAATATCATGCATTCTGTTAGTTCAGCTAGTTCAGGTGAGGTCTCAAATGTTATTTCAATGCCCAGAGCCAAGGCATTCACTCTTTTAGAGTCAAGAATTTTACATGAAACAGAGACTCATTAGTGAGCTTTCATGCTGTAAAATCTAGATATCTGGGAGCAGAGCCATGCCTCCTCAGGAAAAAAACACTCTTTAAAAGTGGACTTTGTGTATGGTTTTACTCACTCCTGCACATTCAGTGTCAAGCACCTCCTGGTCCTCTTCACCATCTCCTTGTCATGTAATAAATACTTTTACTTCACAGTCAGAGACACTGAGTTTTCAGATTCCCTCTGAAGTGATGTGAAAAGATCCTTGTGTTGATACCGGTTTTGCTGAGACACACATAGCCACATATTTTACCAAACAAAGGCCAAACTGCAACTCTTTTTAATATGACAAAGCAAAAGTTTGTTCACATATAGTCTGTTGCAAGCACCAGGGGCCTGTACCATGAAGCCGGTTTAGCTGGCTAGCCAGGCAAGTTTCAGTTTAGTTTGCACCAATCCTGGGTTTTAGGTACCACGAAAGTGGCTTGGCTTTTAGCTGCGTTCATTGCCATAGTAACTTACACTCCACAGCTAACCTGCTCCGGGGCAGGCTATGTTCTGGGTTAGAGAGCTCAAACTGAAATTGGACCAATCAGATGTGAGCAATGTTACACATGTCTGACACAAGAAAAGTCACTCCCCCAGTTTCTCTTCCTACAAATTAAAGCTCGCTATGAAGTACCTAAAAAAAATTACAACAAAATTGTCTGGCTTCAATGATAATTACAATTTACATATGATTTATATAATTATAATATGTTTTATATTATTACTCCTTTACACACAAGCACTTTTAGTTTAACAATTAATATAAAGCATTCATTTTAAATGAATATTTATATATAGATCATATGTAATATAAGTGGTAGAATCAATAGATAACGCTTTAAAAATGGCTATGTGACCTTACACATATTTGAGTCTCTATCACTATATATATCACTATATAAACTAACTTCAGTTTCACTTGTGACTGCACTGATAGAGCAAGATCATTTCATTTATTTGTCCTCTTTCATGGACAAGTACTTCAGTGGAAATGCGTTTAAAGAATATGAATTTAATCTCTTAACCTTTAACAAAAGAGTTTTGAATCTCGCTGGCTCTCTGGCGAGAAGTGAATCACACTTGCTCTGTGTTGTGATTGGCTGTTCGCCGCTGATGTCACACATTCATGTGCACGCGCTCCATTAACTCAGGATCAAGCCTGAGTTGACAGAGAAAGTTGATGATCAGCTTCATGGTACCAACAAATCCAGATTGGAGTGGTTTGGTTTTGTCAACTCAAAACTTATCCTATAACTCTGAATTTGTTCATCTACCATCATGGTACAGGCCCCAGATCTGTTGCTAGCACATTATTTTGAGAGACAAGTTCCCATGCCAACATGCACATTTTCAAATTGTGCTTAAATCCCTGTCTCTTAGTCATACGTAACTGGACACCAGCTATTGCCCAATAGGGGTTGTCTCATCTCGTTGCTGACGGGGTGAGGAAATATAATCAGTGTTCGAACTATACCGTGGAGCCAACCTTTTTTTATTATTATTATTATTATTCCCGGGGAGGTTGTTCGTGCGCTTGCGCGTGGACTTACAATGACGACTTGTGTTGCTATCCCGGCGGGAGGTGTGCTAACAGGGCTTGCAGCAGGTGAATCGGTCGTGCCATTAAACTGCCTTGTGTTCTTTTTGCCGTGGTGGCTATATGATGCTGTATGATGCTAACTGCAGAATGGATTTCAAGGACTGCGCGTGATCTACTGCCAATGTTGAATCCAACGTTTATATTTTTTCTACGAATATTTGAGTTAACATACTAAACATGAGTGGAATGAATTTGCACCGCAGCGTCCCCACACCTTGATGCTCATGACAAGAATAGCATGTATAGTTATCTTTATTGAAGTGAATTAGGTTTAAATCGCCGTCATGCATGAATGAATGATATTTTTGCAATTTTAAACATAATAATCCACGATGATCACATTACACAAAACTGAAATTGCACGTCAAAATAACACATTGTCAATATTTTTTGAGACCCCCCAAAATTTCACAAATCACGTTTTCAGGGGAGCCCATGTCTTATTAAGGGGAGCCGAGCTCCCCCTAGCTCCCCCGTAGATCGAACCCTGAATATGATCCAGTGACTATAACACAAGTAAAGTTCATTTCAAACCCTTTTGAAAACCAAACATTTTTCCTCTTATTCCTATTTGCTTCTTTATAATCTTTTTTTTTCTGGTCTCAAAAAAAGTTTTAGATAAGCAACCCAAATAAACAAATAAATAAAAAGCAAGCAAATACATTTTCATTTGTAAAATCCTTTATCTGGAAATCTGTGGAAACTATAGCCTACCATTCAATTTAATAACTGTTAATGATGGTTTACACAGCTGCTTATTGTACCACACTGCCATGTTTTGCTTTCTCACAGTATACGTGGACATCTCCTGTTAGTTCAGTCCTCACCTGCTTATCATATTGTCCTTCAATAGCAAGTCCTTGGCCAAACAGCTTTTGCCATCCCTGGAAATTATTAACAAAGCTTAAAAAACAGCAACCTCTGCATCAGCAACTCTGTGTGTGTCTGTCTGTCTGTCTGTTTGTTTTTTGTTTGTTATGTTCAACTACATAAACTCTAACTATGTAAAACTATTGCAACTATTACTCAACTGCTCTATCGTATTGTATGTAACTTGTTTAGCATCCTGTCAAAGTAACCATAACGCTTATACAAGTTTATACAAGTTTATTTTCTTGTTTGGTCACGTACAGGCACACAATAGCAGTTGTTCTCTTGTTTCTGTACTTGCGGATCCTTTATCATCTATCTTTCTCTATGAAGCAATATGACCTTAATTTATGTTGATGTTATTCATATATAGTCATTTACTTTATTTAGTAAAAAATAAAGAAATTCTATGGCACTGAAAATGTGAAGATGTTGTTGAACATCTATGTAAGTGGTGTCAGAATTACATTGCGAAAGAAACGTTCAGTTTGTTTGCCAAATGTACAAATTTCAGTCTGTGTCCTGAGTGTTTACACTGAGTTTATGCCAAAGCTGGACCAAAGTCTGTTAAACAACTAGATATGGTGTACTTTCTCTTTATTGTTCTAACATTACACAACAACATCTTAACATGCTCACATATTTGTATAGACACGAAGACACTAGTTTCAATTCAAATTCAGTCCCTGCCGAGACATCAACAACAGCACAGTTACAATCATGACATGACCGCCCATTTCAAAATTTAATTTCTCATTTCAGCCACGGCTATTCAGGGAAACATCTACGTTTACTGTATATTCAGCCTTAAATTAACAGACACGTACAGTTTCTGTGGTTTAATAAATGTGTGTTGTTTTTCTTCAGTAATTCAGTTTTGTGGTTTGAGGTGCATCCAAATGATCACAAGCATACACACTCTACCGACTTGCTTTACCAACCAATTTGGTGCATTTCTTCTGTCCTATATACTGCAAAAATGGGCATTGCAAGTGACTGCTTTATCTGATGGGCGCAAAAACGGTTGCTTTTACTCTTATCTTAGATCTGTCCTGTAGTCTTCTGCAAAAATGTGTGTACTCACTGCTGGCTCTGCGCTTGAGATAATGGATCACTTTTATTCTTATTACCATGTTAAAACCTTTTCATCTGTGCGATAAAGTGCTTCTTTCCATTTGCTCTCATTAGGTAAGACATTTACCTTCTTCTAATCTTTTATTTTAAATGTTTGTGATACAAGCAAAAGCTATTTGTCTACATCAGGGTTCTATGTTCAAAATCAAAAAGTGCATCATGTCCTCCTGCATAAATAACCTTGGGAGACAGGACTGATAATACAGATACAAAGGTCTAGTCTTCTGTCCAGTTGTGTGGAAGCTGCACTGCTTTATCATGTCAATTAATGTCAAGCTAATTCATTTTGAGTAAACACTGCACTCCCAACAACCTCAGTGGCCTGTCAGGGAACTGCTGCATTGACTAAGCAATGGACAGCTATCAGAGGACCACACAAACCAGACACAGGACAGATGCCAAATGTGCAGATAAGCACTATTAGATTTTTATGTTTCTCTCATATTTGATTTACATCTCAACATTTCCCGTAGCTCCCTTTGCACAAGCCCAGCCCACATCACAATGCGCAATAATGTGTGCAGAGAATTTATCTTGAGCATAACACATATGAAACTACATACAAGGCCTTACATATTGCGTTCACATTGATTTAGCTATATTTAATAGAAATTCTATTTAAAAAAAAACTGTGCAACTTTATCCGTCTCTTATTAATTCTAAGGCTGATGATACACTGGGCAACTTTTTGAGCAATGTTGCCGGGCAACTTTGGGAAATGTTGCCATCAGTGGGGAACCAGGTGAGACAGAGCCCACGACTGACCTAAATATCCAAATAGAAATTTGTTACCCACTCTCAGTGGGAAAGTGCCCAATCGAAAAAAAGTTGCCCTGTGTATCATCAGCCTAATAGTACAAGTGGTTTGGACTTCATACTGACACCTACTGGCATGGAGGCATGTCATTTTTTACTAGCACTGCACAGCAAATGTTTTATTTTGCCATGTTTCTTTTTCCATCTTACAGCACTCACATCTATAGACATTATTTAGATTAAATCTCAACATCTTAACCCAGCTCAGACTCAAGCCTCTTTAAGTTCATTTTCTGAGAAAGTGCACAGTTCATTGTGGTTTGAAATTATCACCTTCTAACAAAGGAGTTTTGGCATTAATTATGCGGTCATAAAAATTAACACCTTATTATTAGTAGTAGTAGAAACACAAAAGTGTGTTGGAGGAAACAGCTGGTCATGAGATGTAAACATTGTAACACCCATAAGGGGGGACATTCTCCATATAGATTCAGGTTTTTCTAGAATACTGATATGACTTGAATCCTCATATCATGTCCTCATATCATATCAGTAAAACTTTGACGTTTATAAATAAACTTACATAATATCACACACAAACTTGTGCTGATAAATTAGGAGATGTTAATATTATTAACAGTTACGTTGTTTTAATAGTATAGTGTTTTTTTCGTGCAGTTAGGTAGGACAGTTACGCTCGCGCGCACACACACACACACACACACATACAGAGCGAGTAGACGCAGGACGTAAAGCTCGACATCATTTCTCCTCAGTTCAATACGGAGTACTGCGTGTTAGTCACCCACACTCGAGCTCTGAACAAGGTGGGTAAGTAGCCTAAACTTTCCCGCTTTCTAGGAGACTTTATCTGATTTTATCTTCAACTTTAACAAACCGAACTGAATATATAAGAGAGAGAATCTGATGAGAGCAAGCGGTTTCAAATGAGTTAACGGAGTTGAGCTGCCGCCTCAAAGTTATGTTCTTTCTTTCACTCTACTTATTTTTTTAATCCACACTTTTAGCTAATGCAATGTTAACCAGTCCCTTTTAGTACTAAACAACAAGTTGTAGTTACAAGATTTATTTCGAGCTGAACACGATGACACAAGTTTCTACTACCGCAAAGATTAAACTTGAGCTGAACTTCTACCGTTAGAGGAAGCAGTTGGAACGGTTTGAGTCTTTGATAACTTATCCATGTTTGTCAAACCTAAACTGTTAACGTACCCTCCCAATTGCGCATTAGAGATCATTAAAATTGTGTGCGGAAGTTTTAGAAGTAAAAGATACTTGCAACTTTTTCATTTGCATGTAAACCATGGCTGTGTCTCATAACTGAATGAGATGCCTACTTAGACAGCTTTTTTGGCGTGTAATCGGCTTTCAAGCGTTTGACCACTTGCGCCATATGATGCCCAAAAATGCTGTCTAGGAAGTAGCTGACGAGGTTTTGACCACCCCACGAGTGACTAAATGCACCAGTGGTTTAGAATAAATGGTTTTCGTCTAGACCAGTAATAACTGAATCATGTACTTCTAGTGTAGAATACCTTTCAGTTTATGTCAGTTTAGGTTCTGTTTCAAGACGTTTACGAAAAAGTTGCTTCGAAACGTTTTCCTAATTCTTCCCAAATACACACATAGCTGGTAAATACTTGACTAGAAATCTATCTAGGTTTGTATCAAAGTTTTGTGTTGGTTGCAGCTGTCAAAAACGTGTCATAGTAACATTGCCTCCCCCAAATATGGTTATTGAAGAAAGCTGTAATAACAAACCGATAGAACCTGGGAAACCTGTGCGGTTTTACAACTTTCTTGACAGCTTCATTTCAGGAGTAATTTGTCATTTGTTTCAGGGTTTAACTAGCATTTTTCTGTCATATACTTTTACACTGGAACAGCAGTGTGGGTACACTGTAAAAAATATATTTGCTGTTCAAAACTGGCAAACTATGGAACTTTACTGTAAAAATACAGCGATCAAGCATTTTGGTGACTGTATAATTTACAGTTCTTAAATTATATATCATTAAATTATATAGTGTGTATATAGCAAATCATATAGTAGATGTATTGTGGATTAAAATACAACATATAACTTAAGTTTTAGAATATTTTGTGAAAGTATATATATTGGCTTAAAGTAAGGTAATTCGTATTTTTACTTCTGTTTACAGTATTTTACAGTAAAGGGTATTAATGTATAAAAGTATTGGAAGTATGTTTTGTCGATTGAAGTATAATATTTTTGCTGTATACAGCAAGGTAATACAGCAACGTAACTTACAGTTAACTATTTAACAGATTTTTTTCAGTAGCATTTTTACAATGTTTTATATTGGTAAAATATACTTTGCAGTATGGTTATTCCTCTTTCTTAAGATCAGTTTTAGTGTTAACACATGAGTAGGCTAAGGGAAAAGGAAAAAAGACACACCTTTGTTTTGCATTCTGAAAGATGTTCTGCCTATCACTGATAAGTGTGCTATGCTTAGAGTAATGTGGTGGGGGATGGTGGGCTTGGGTTTTTTCCTTCCCTTGTTGAAGGAACCACACCACACGCACAGGGCCGCTGCTGGCCAAATGGGTGCCCTAAGCAGAATAGTATTGTTGTGCCCCCTCCTTCAAAAAAAAACAAAAAAACACCTACTATAAGGGGCCAAAATAGAACTTTAATAAAATATCAAAGTAAGTAAATGAATTAATTAAATTGCATTATTTATAAATTACAGTTGTAGCTCTAGACAGTTAACTATGGCTATGATTTGATTAATACAGTTGTCTGATTGATTTTATGGTCTCAAGCATTCAGAAATCACACAAAATAAAATTAAGCCGTTTTTTACTACGATAAAACCATGGTTAATTTTGGTAAGGGTTGTGATATCCACATGTTTTTGTTGAAGAAATTAAAGAGGTTGTAGCATTTCTATAGCAAAAAGGTGGCCAAAAATTTAAAATTAAGTGGATATTTGAATTAAATGTTTGGTCAATATTAAACAAGGATTTGATCATCCTGTAAGTGTAACAACAGCAATTACCAGGCCTTTGGTGCCCTTTGCAGGCGTTTGTAATAATGTAAATTGTTTATTTTGTATTACATTATGTATTACAGTGTTATTCAATGAAACCATATGATTATTATTAATTAACCAATCGCCTCGTTGTTTTATATAATACATTGTTGACAGTGGTGAAATTATTACCGACATTAAAACACGTTACTAACGTCAACAGCCAAAAAAGTTTAACAGGATTATGAACATTAGTTACCTGAAATTGATGCACAGGCTTCATCTCGGGCTTTTTTATTTTTCTCTTCTCTACGCCGGACTGCTGATGTCTTTTCCCTGATATAGCCTAGTTGTCCATTAATTATGATGATCATTTGTATTCAGCCGCAAACATGAGGTGAGAGCGC
>JAFVLL020022249.1:18984-81917 GCA_021397915.2 Tor tambroides
TTACCAGAATACTTGCCAAAATGGGTATTTTCACATAACTTTGCGTGTATGTATCCATCCATTGAGGCGTTCTGAAACGCGGTATCTGAATCGCGACTCGCGAGGCACTCTCTCTCTCTGCGCGTGCATGCAGCACGCTTCCGTGTTTGCGCCAGCGGCTGAGCGCAGAAAACGGCGCGCGAGTCCCGATTCGATTTCTCCTTCATCTGAATGGTCTGGAATTGCTCGAATGTGTAATTTGGCAAGACAAAACACGTGCAAATGATAACTTTCAGTCTATACTGGTTGAACTAAACAGTTAATCCGCGAATCACAAGCGTGCCGAACCGTGGGGACTGGTCCGTACGGATCACGGATCATCTATGATCCGTTGCACCCCTAGTTACAAACTTTCTTGTGTTCCAATCACATCTATGAAACTTTTCAATCTGGTTTCAGGAAGTTGCATAGTACAGAATCTGCCCTCATAAAAGTTTTAAATGGCATTTTATTAGCCACAGATTCTGGAAATGCTGTTGCTTTGATTTTATAAGATCTCAGCTCAGCTTTTGACTTGGTTAATCATAACATACTTATCTCTCCTTTAAAAAATCGTATTGGTCTGCGAGGCACTACGTTAAAATGGTTCCGGTCCTTTTTAACGAACCGAAAGATTTCTGTATGTATTGGACAAAACACTTCCACTGCCCCTCTGTCTTGTGGTGTTCCTCAGGGCTCCATTTTGGCTCCGACTCTTTTTATGTTATATATATTACCTTTGGGTTTGATTTTCAAGAAATATGGCATCTCTTTCCATGTATATGCTGATAATATACAGTTGTATCTTTCTTTTAAACCAAATGGAGTAAATACACTAGGAGATCTGTATGCATGTATCCAGGAACTAAAAATATGGCTTATAGAAAATTTTCTGATGTTAAATGAAGGTAAAACCGAAGTAATTTTGTTTGGACCCAGTGATGCTTTTAATGCTAGTAATCCTTGGTCATTTGCATCAGTGGGTTACTCCTTGTGCAAAAAACTTAGGTTTTTGGTTTGACTCAGACCTAAAGTTTGACAAACAGATAAATGGTGTAGTTAAGTCGTGTTTTTTTCATCTTTGTCGCCTGGCTTAAGTGAAATCGTTCTTATCAACAAAGAATTTTGAAAAAGTAATTCATGCATTCGTCATTTCTCGCTTGGACTATTGTAATTCTCTTTATTATGGGATTAATTGTTCATCTATGGAGCGGTTACAATTGGTCCAAAATGCAGCAGCCAGGCTCCTGACTGGAACTCGTAAATATCAGCACATCTCTCCTATTTTGATCTCATTGCAGAGGTTGCCTATAAAATTGAGAGTTGAATTTAAAATACTAATTCTGGTTTTTAAATCACTAAATAATCTAGCACCGGTTTATCTCACTGAGTTGTTGCATTCGCACAAACCAGTGAGATCACTAAGGTCGGAGCATTCAAAAATGCTATCCATTCCTAGGTCCAGACTAAAACATCGTGGTGATCTAGCTTTTGCTGTTGCCGGGCCAACTATTTGGAACAATCTCCCTGTAGCTATCGAACAGCACCTTCTCTATATACTTTTAAATCTATGCTCAAATCTTATTTATTTGAAAAATTTATGATGGGTTAAATTTTTTTTGTTTGTTTGTTTGTTTTATTGTGCTGTGTTATTCTGTATATTGTCTATATTTTGATTATTGTTTTATTGTTTCAATTTACTGTACAGCACTTTGGTCAACCTTTTGGTTGTTTTAAAATGTGCTTTATAAAGAAAGAAAGAAAGAAAGAAAGAAAGAAAGAAAGAAAAATCAGCATATTAGAATGATTTCTGAAGGATCATGTGATTCTGAAGAATAGAGTAATTTTAAACAGTAATAATATTTAATATAACATTACTGATTTTACTGTATTTTTGATCAAATAGTTTGATTTAAAAAATGCAGCCTTGGTGAGCCTATTGTATATACAATTCATTTACTGTCACTGGAAAAAAAATACACATGCAAGTGGTAGACAAAAGGTGTTTGCCCCTAAACAGCAAGGTGCACGACAGAAGTCCAAAGAGGCCATTAACTGAAACACTAAACCAGCTTTCTTTGGGTCAGTGGAGCAAATCCTTGTGCATAATTTATCAACATATACTAACAACATCAAGAACTGTTTGTTTATCAGGTCAAAGTAGTAGTATTATTCTACATATAAATAATTGATCATTTACAAGCTCTTGCTTAGAATTAACTCCTAATTAATTCCAATAGTTTACCTTAGTTTCATTCGCCATGTAAAGTTTAGCTGCCACGCCGAACATCACTAGATCCACTCTGGTTGGTGCAGGGTCATCAGGCAGCATGTTGTACTCAATGCAATAATAGCCCTCGGCTCTGAGGGCCTCCACTACCTCACTGGATTCTTTGTCTCTTTTCTTCTTTTCTCAGAATTAGTGAGATGCTCCTCATGCTCTGCTTGATTTAAGAAAATAAAGAATAATGCTAAAAAAATATGTATAAGACAGTTTTGGCAAAACAATGCAAGTTTATTTCTTTTGCTGGTGTCAAGAAAAAAATATTTAAAATGCAACATCGGATTGCATATATAGACATTAAACACTGTGCATTGAAACAATACCACCACCATACCTTTCAAGATAGCTAATGCAATGCTGACTCTACAGATGACAGTGTAGCTGGAGTCTGTTGTAAATGTTGTTATGGTTTGTTCATCCTCAGGACTGGATTCTGGCATCTCCATATATGGATCTTTACTTTTGTCAGCATCAGATTCATGGTCTGTGCGTTGTATGGAGTTTGAAGACAATTCTTTGAGAATCTTCTCGTATTTATCACTTCTCTCTGTGTCAGGTGATGCTAAGTCAGTGCATTCCATTGTCAACTATAAATGCTGGATAAAGGAGATACAGGACGATCACAAAAAAAGTACTATGATGATACTGTATGTGATAGCACAATACAAAAAGAACAACATACAAAAACGATGATTTTTTATTATTATTATTATTATTTAAACATGTTGAATATGCATTATTATTTGAAAAAGTTCAACAGAAAACTTATCATAGCTAACTGAAAGCGGTTTTCCAGCCTTTCTCCTCAGCGCTACTTTTATGTTTTAATTGATCGCATGAGCATTGGAGAACTTTGTAACGTTGGCTTTTGTTATATGGAATGCTTTGTGTCGCCTTGACAACCAGAGTCGCGCGAACATAATGAAGCGCGCGCGCTGGTAAATAGGAAATGACAAACGGCACATGGAACTGTAACTACAGTCAACAGCAGTTACACAGTGAGCAATCGACATTCGAATCCGCCGGCACTTCAAAGCTTTTACTTACTACACGGTAGAAAGGAAAAGATCGGCAATGTATAAAACAATTCCAATGCTGCCAAAAAAAAAAAAAAAAAAAAAAAAAGTTAGGGAAAGTAAAACTTTGTACTACAAGGGCATCTTCGAAGGTAAAAAAAAAAAAAGAAAAGAAAAGGAAACATAATACAGTCAAAATGCAAATCTTCTCACCATTAATTAAATCATGTTACCTTGGAATATACGGCTAAAAAAAACTTAATGGGAAAATACATTTTGATTTAATTTTTAAAATAAGTCTACTGTGATTTTTTCTTAAATATATAAATAAATAAATTAATGTACAATATAACTCACATGTAGCCTACTTATGAATATCCTGTATACCGCCACAATGACTATCGAATTGTTAGCTTCTTTTCAAAAGTTTTTTTCCCCCTCTGCAGTTAAGATTTTGTGGGCAGTGCTCCCTTCACAGCAACGCCCCCACGCGCACAGCGCGAGAGTTTCTACTACAAGAGTGGGGCAGTCTGGTGTTCAGATGACTTGAATTTGGTATGCTGTTTGTATGCTTAGAGGATCTGTTGAATGCATTAATCCATTTAGACGCTATAAATGGAATTCTTGTGAGGGAAAAAGGATGGAAAAGTCGGACGCATGCGATCCATACAGCCGACCAGCGCGCAGGACACAATGGATCGTGAGCACTCTGGCGTATCATTACGGACTAGACCGTGGAGTGGAAAACGAAATTATAGTCCTCGCAACCGGCCTGGATCAATACCTCCAAGAGATATTTCATCACCTAGACTGTCAGGGAGATGGTAAAATCCCAGCCGAGGACTTTAACATTCTTTGCGAGATTTTAGGACTCAGTAAAGAGAGTGATCTGGAGGAGTGCGCAGGGATATTGGATAATCTACCCAAAGAGTTCAGCTTCAGGCAGTTTCACGCAAAACTCTGCGGTTATTTCAGTACCAAAGCTGGATGCCAGTATGAGAATGGAAGGTTGTTGGTTGGCAAAGAGAGCGAGCATATAGAGACGCAGATCAGACTCAGGAGCCCCTTGAGGCGGCGCAAGAATCTGCTGTCTTTGGGTACCAGCGCGAAGCGAGAAAGCGGAGAGCCTAATTCTCCCACTGTGGACAGACACACGTCAGGTTGTAGGCAGCTGGGCTCCTGCACCAGGGAGTGCTACGAGGAAATTGTGGCCCTCGAGGAGGCTGAGGACAGGATAGCCAAACTTGAGGAGGAAAATGCGAGTCTCAGGGAGTTGGTGGAGGACATGCGTGCGGCTCTTCAAAGCAGTGATGCTCGCTCGCTGGCCTTACAGGTACAGTCACTGTGATCAACTTTATAGGAGAGATTTATTCTAATAATAACTTACAGAAATCGAGCAACAATATTCTCTAAATGAAGTGTACTTGAATATTAGATCGAATTATAGGTAGTTTTATGGCAGAATCTGCAGAGCTGGGTAGTGACTGATTACATGTAATCTAGATTACGTAATAAGATTCCAAAAATTAAGTACTTGTAGCCTAATTACATTTTAAAATACTCGTAATCAGACTAAAGTTACTTTTGTGACTACAGTTATTCTTTTATGGATTATATGATTACATGTTATTTACACAATAGCAATAAATTATTCGTAATTTTACATAATTGATTCTCCCTAATTCCTCTTTTTTCATCTTTTAATTTTTCCTTTCTAAAATAGCCTACTGCTTATATACACTCAGAAAGTCTTCCAGTTTTGTGGGCATTCACACAGAGATCAATCAGTTAGGTGCGACACATTCAAATTCACACACATTTCTGTAATCTCATCCTTTTTTACTTGAAATACATTTGAGGTTTTAAAATAAATATTTTAATAATTAAATATCACATTTGCATCTTCATTTGTTCTCTGATGTTGATAGTCACATGACATGCAGGTAAACAAATATAACAATATTTCATTTTCTTTGTAAGTTTTTTATTTTTTATTGATTTTAAAATGAAAAGATGCTTTTCATTAAACTCATAAACCCCTTTCTTTTCCTTTACAAACCCCAGTTTGGGAAACCTTGATGTAATATAATGTTTATTGCACTTCATGTTGTTGATAAAAACAAAAGGAATATATTTTGTTACTCTTTGTATTTTTATATAAATATAGTACAAGATTATCCTATTTAAATCAATGTGATAAACGAGTTAGGTCAAAAGTAATCTAAAAGTAGTCTGATTATATTACCTAAAATGTGTAATGTAATGGATTACATTACTAACTACAACTTTTGTCACGTAATTTGGATTCAGTAACGGATTGCAATTCGGAAGTAATCCACCCAGCTCTAAAAATCTGTTAATCTTGTTCGCAAAGCCATAGTCTTTTGTCACCCACATCTTAAAGACTACAATTTTACCATAATAAAACCATGGTTCATTTTCATATGGGCTGTAACATTCTACTGACATGTTTCTGTGTATCATAGGTGGGCCTGTGGAAAAGCCACTCGAAACATAAACCAGAGGGTGGCTGTTTCATCGCCCACCAAAGGCGAGCAGCTCAGAAACCCAACGTTTCTGGGAACTTGAAGGACATCCAGAGTTTCCTGAGAGAAGTGGAGTACATCCGGAGTTCCCGGGATGGACAGATCGAGGAGGCCATGCTCTTCAACCAGAAGCTGGAGCAGGAGCTGCGAGTATCACGTGAGACCATGCTGTTGCTGGAGGAATGTAACAGGACTCTAAAAAAGGAGCAGGTTGAGATGAGAAAAAGAGTGGAGGAAGCCAGACAAGCTGTGCTCAGTGGCCTCAAGAAAGTGAGGGAGCTGGAAACCAAAGCCAGTCATGTGCCTGTTCTGCAGAGGCACATTGAGCAGCTAGAGATGGAGCTTCTGTTCTACAGGTTAGTATAACACTTAGTGCCAGAAGCAACAAAACAAGTGAAACATGTAACACTTTATTTACTGAACTGCTGGTTAATGCAGTTTTGACAGCGTTCATTCAGTAGGCCTAATAGGGATCAATCTGTTTTTACATTGGGATAGCTTACTTCGGCAATCATGAAAGAAGAAATTATCCTCACTTGCCACAGTTTGGCATCTGTTTCTGGGGATTTCACTGATATAAATTTAAAAGATGATGTCAAAACATGACAATTTGGCGACTGTCCTAACAAGTGAGGATGTTTACAACAGTTTGAAAGGTATTATGGAAATTGCAGCGCTCATCTTAGATTCATTAAATAGTACTCTCTGTTTTATGATGCTGATAGTAAAAAATGAAAAATAACAATTTGATTTTGTTTATCAGGATTTTAACGAGATTACAGCAAATCATTTTTGTCATCTAACCCAGACTGAATGTAGTAAACAGTCTCATTACATAATGTAGCTTCAAATGATCTGACTGACTCAAGTGAGATTCCTCTGGGTTAAAATGGCTCCTGCCAGAACTTGCTCGCCCTGATTGTGCAAAAGTGTGCCAACATACATGCTATTTAGGTTGGCTTGATGTGGTTCTGCTTCTCGAGTGCAGACCTTGTTTTGTTTGGGTTTGTTTAGTTGTCAACGTGTGTGGCAAATGGGCTCCTATTTTGGTTAGCTGAAATTATGCACAGCTACTGCTGGAAGCCACTCATTTCGTAGTTTGGGTTTTATACTTGGGCTGTCATTGAACTTTCCTAGTGCGCAGCCATTTAATTTACGTTTAGAAGGAGTTAGGCTTAACGTCATCAGTGTTTACATATTTCTTGCATGCTAATTTTGGGACAGCATTCCTGGCAATCCTGATAAAAGTGGATTTACTGCAAGTCTGGAGTTAAAAGTTTTTTCTCATATACAGAGATATACAGATTATTATTGAGAGATATTATTGCAGACATTTCAAGACTATAGTGTCCTTCTTTTTCAGACAGTTTAAATGAAAAATCTGGATTTGGAAAGACATATATTAAAGAATGTTGAGGTGGTCATTCCATCTGTTCAGTAGTAAGATGCAAGTCTTGCTGACAGACACACGTTGACATTTTTTAATAAACATTCACTTTTATACCTCCAAGCTGCACTAATCTATGTAAAGTCTGTGGTGAACTTTACCAAAAAGCCTTTCTATGGCCCCTCCATTGATGCTCTTAAGCCAAATAATTTATTCCAGATCACAATGGAGCTGACACATTTGGGGAGAGTTCCATTCAGCCCAGCAAGGCCTGATCTAAACAGATTGAAAGTTCCCATCTATCTTCAAACAGTTTCCCCGCTCTAGAGAATAATGGATGAACACTCCCTGTCTATAGCCTAGCAACAACTCCTACCACCCTCAACAAGTTTAGAGATCTCGGCATGCTGCTTAAGAATGTTTAAAAGCAAGTTCCTGTTTGTTTTTACATTAAACTACCATACCAAATATTTGTGATGCTGACGAAGAGTATGTTATTCAGAAGCACAGCGTCCTTTGTAGACTTTATTAGTGTGGGTGTAAATAATTCCTTGGGCTGTGCCGCTGTTTTAATTGTCAGCCATAACCAGTAACAGACCTCTCATCTCTATGCCATATTTATTCTGTCTTCACACTTGAAAAGAATATATTAGAAAATTGCATGCAGTTATTGAACTTATTTTGCCAGACACAGAATCTTTTGGTGGACTGCAATGTGTCCAGATGACATTTTAATGCTAAATCAAGGGTAATAAGATTGTTTTCCCCTCTAGTTTGGGTGATTTTTCAGATAAACATATTAAATATTGATGAACAGTCCATATATATAAATATATATTCAAAAGTAAGGGTCAAAAGTAAGGGTTAACAGGTTAAAAAAGAACCCTTTTATTTAGCAAGGCTGCACTAAATTGATTTAAATTAATCAGATCAATGCTGTTGTTTTGAACTTTATATTCATCAAAGAATCCTGAAAAATGTACTGTATCACAGTTTCCAAAAAAAAATGTGCAGCATAAGTGTTATTGTAATACTTTTATAATAATAATGTGTCTTAAACATCAAATCATCAGCATATTAGAATAATTTCTGAATGATCATGTGACACTGAAGACTAGAGTAAAAAAGTGAAAATTGTATTGGAGCGAAAATTCAGCTTTGCCATCACAGGAACAACTTATATTTTAAATATTGGTATTTATTCTTTTTTTTTTCACCCAGTTTTACCGGGATTTTTAAACTCCATTT
This sequence comes from Tor tambroides, assembly GCA_021397915.2. NCBI lineage: Eukaryota > Metazoa > Chordata > Actinopteri > Cypriniformes > Cyprinidae > Tor > Tor tambroides. The sequence goes on from JAFVLL020022249.1 coordinate 27,484, forward strand.
CAGAGTTCGTCACTGTGCATCTTTTCACCTAGTAACAAAGTTCACAATGTTTAGCAATAACTGCAATAGATTACCTGTCTGCTCAAAATGAAAGTAATTGTAGCAGTCAGGAGGCTTGAGTTTCAGCTGCTCTTTTTTGGGAGGGAAATGTAAACGTGCATTGTGCCTTAGCCACGTGCAGAGCTCTCTGGCTGATATGTGGCAGATCAGAGCAGGGTTTTTCTTTGAGGCCCAAACACCCCATGGGCGAGTGCTGAAAAGTTCCTAGAGTGCATCCAATGGGCACACAGCTCTCTGAAAACAAAAACGGTGGAGGATAGCTTTTGATGCAGCTGCCAGTGGGCACAGAGTCATGCTCCGTGGGTCATGGACTGACCCATTCACACTGAGAGCAATGCCTTTTATCTGGAGAGAGGTGTGTCTGCTGGCTATTTTTTATGTCCTTTTTGTTCAGACCTTAATGCGGTTCTTGTAATAATCACACATTTTAATAGCTTACTTCAGTTCCCCCACCTGCTGCTTTAACCTTCTCATCTGCCATGACATTAATCAACCATATTTGACTCTTTATCCACACAAAAGGGATGTCTATTAAACTAATTAGCTCTTTCTTCAGAGTAGTCATATCTTGGAAATGTTGTATTTCCAGAGACACTGTTTTAATGTCAAATTTCTTTCTTCAGTATGTGTGATAACACAAACCTGGACCTGATCAAAGCGTCAGAGGTACAATTTCCTCCAGATTCTGCACGCACAACAATATTATGTGATTTTATGACTTCACTGATGTTCTGGAAGAGAAAGTTAAACAAATTTGCCCTGTCACCGAATGTTTGGTCATTTTAAGCTTTCAGATTCTTCATGTGTGTCCTTTTACTTTTAATATGCACTACCATTCAAAAGTTCGGGGTTGGTTCAATTTTTAATAGTTTCAGTATTAACAAAGCATTAGCTGAATTTTGCCTCAATAAACTCCTCATTTGCAGTATATTTATCAACCTAGTCTCATGGCATAAATGTACCTGGGGGCACTTTTTAGCGAGACCGTTTTTACGTACCTTACTGCACGTTTTGCCGCAATTTCAAAGAGAAATTTCCAGAGTGGCGCTAAAACACGGGTTCAATACGTAAACCCTGGCACGTTTTTATTACGTTGATATAGGTACGTATTGCTGTGTTTTTATTACGTTGCTTCAGGTACGTATTGCGGCGGTTCAGAATTCAAATATCCGAGGATCGTCGGCAAAAATTAATGCTCTATAGTGTTGGAAATATGCCCTACACCAAACCCAACCCTAAACCTACCCGATAGTGTTGACAAATGCAAAACTGATATAAAAAACCAAGGATATGTGTGATGCTAATGTAAAGTCATAACATGATATTCTTCAAGTAATTGTGCGAAAATTACGCTTTATTAATTGAAACTCTGTAAATTTGTGTGAAAAGGAATAAAAGGCGTCGGAGTTTTACTGCCTCTTGTGTTCATTTATTTTGGAAACTGCAGTGATATGTACTTATTGGTACGTATTTTGCGTCTCGCTAAAAAGTGCGCCCAGGTACGTTTATGCCATGAGACCAGGTAGTTATTTATAGTTAGTAATGTAGTTGTTAACTTTAGGTATTGGGTAGGATTAGGGATGTAGAATATGATCATGCAGATTATTTGCTTTAAGCACTAATAAACAGCAAATATGTTAATAACAGGCATGCTAACAAGCAACTACTTAATAGTGAGAATTGTCCCAATACTAAAGTGTTACCAAAGTCCATTATTAGCTCACCAAAGCTGCATTTATTTGATCAGCAATACAGTAAAACAGTAATACTGTGAAATATTATTCTGCATTTTAATATATTTTAAATTAATTTCTGTGATGGCTAAGCTAAATTTTCAGCATCATTACTCATGTCTTCAGTGTCACATGATCCTTCAGAAATCACTGTAATATACTGATTTGATACTAAATAATCATTGATTTCTTTAAAAAAAAAAATCTTACCGACCCCAACATTTTGAATGGTAGTATAACGGAAAATTAATATTGTGATATGCAACTTTCTATTTAAAATAGACGCTCTTCTTTTGATGCTTCTTATTTTTCTGAAAACAATAATACATTTTTTTTCAGGATTCTTTGATGAATAGAATGTTATTTGGGGAAAAAAAGAACTTGTCATTATTGTCACTTTTAGTAAATGCATCGTTACTAAATAATCATTGATTTCTTTAAAAAAAAAAATCTTACCGACCCCAACATTTTGAATGGTAGTATAACGGAAAATTAATATTGTGATATGCAGCCCCTGGAGAAATTTGCTTTTTTAATGAGCCATTTCCAGTCATTCAGAATGAGAGAAAGTCCAAGTGTAGATCTCACAGATATTGTGTAAGGTTTCCTGAAGCCCTCTTGGCCCTAATAAAGAAAGAGGAAGAGGTTTAGATGAAGGCCAGGTCTCATGGGGGAGGTGGTGGGAACAGACCTGATCTGTTCAGTTCATTTCCATGAAAAACACACCATCCGTGTGTGTCCTGCCTGGAGGCGTTTTTCTCTCCCTCAGAATCCAAGATGGACCGAAGCCCTCAGCCTAGACCCCAAGAGAACCGCAGCGAGGCGGACCTCAGGACAAAAGAGACAGACGGTGCGAGAGGAACACAAAGAGAGGAGGGGGGACAAGAGCCGCCATCTGGAGGAAGAGGCAAACACTCGGCTGTTTGTTCAGAGGGGATGAATTTCCACCATCTTACTCTATTTATCGCTTAGCTTTTAGACGTGCTTTATGTTCCTCTATTCATACCAGGTGACAAGCATTGCATTTATCATCAGGTCTGTGCTGTTTTTGAGCTCTGCTGACATCACAGAGACTGACATGTTAAATGTAAGGCTGTCTAACCGCTCAAAAATAATCAGTTATTATTCAGAGAACTATTGTTTCAGCTGCGGTGCGGCCTACTCACGTACAGTGTGTCTGGGTAACCTGTTGTACCTCAACACATAATAACAGGGCTGGACAGATGGAATGAACAATCCTTTGAAAATTCCCCTCTATTATGTCTGAAAAAGGTAAAGAAATGTCAACAAAATGAGGCCTCATGAAAATGTTGTCTTTAGGAAGATTTTATACAGCATGATTTTTTGGTCCAGGATTTTCAAAGCACTTTGAGAATGAAAAACTCCCGAGACCTTGACTTTTTTTCCATTTTCAAACACAGCTACGAACATTTCCCTTTCTCCTCCCACCCCCGGCCAGCTGATACTCTTTCTCTGCAGACCTCAGCACTAATAAACTGCCCAAGCTGTGAGAGAAACGTTCTCGAAAACTTTCTTCTCCCACTTCCTCGCGAACACTTTGACTTGTCTGAAATGGAAATGTGCACGAGGTTCCATTTGGATTCTTCTCCAATGTGTTCGTTTCATGTTTATGACTTGTGAAGATGCGTAAACACTTCACGAACCTCCTTCAAAGCTGTGTTTACTGGGACTGCCCTCGTAATAACAAAGATTCCGGACTCTGATTAATTACTGTCTGGTTCCGTTTGGAATCTCCAGACGGTTCCAGACAGAACCCCCCAGCAAGATCAGGTGATTTCCAGCGCCTCAGGCCGTATAGTGGAAGAATAACAGCATCTGGGCATCTACACATTGTCCATGTCTGCCAGTTTGACTCAGCCTCTCTAGTCTTACTTAACCATGTATCATGTTACCAGCCATGTGCCTAGTCTTAATTGTGGACATCTGTTTCATAGTCTCAAGATAAATTGATTGTTTTATCAGCATTTATCAAGGACCTTGCAACAACCGGGCATAATTTAGTTATTTATGTTGTTGTTTAACATATAGTCTCATCCTTCTAACTTCGCTCTGAGTCTTCATTCCAATGAAATACTTTGAAAGTAAACTGGGTGCAAAGGGGGGGTCTGGAAGTTCAGATCCTGCTGTAATAAACACAGGAAGTGCACGTCTAAACCACAAACAGCTGGGCTCGCCCCACGTTAGCACATCTCTCCGGTCCAGTGTAAATATAGTCGCAAGATAGAAACCTATTGTTAGCAGCTTGACCACCAAAATAGAGTCCTTATTCAAGGCAAGAGATGAGACGTGCAGCCAAAAGTGATACACAGACTAATGAGATACAGATTTTGCCACAGTGCTGTCTTGCATCAACAACAAAAAAAAAGAGTAAGAAAGCTTGGTAGAACTCGATGCTCAAAGTACTGTATGATGAGTAAGCGTTGTCTTTTTCCTCTTTAAACACATACAAGTAGTTTTTAGCCTATGTGTCTCAAAAAAAGACCGGTTTGAGGTTCAGTATGTGACGTAAAGTTTTCTACAGACACTTATCAGAAAGACAGACACTAGTACAGCCAGTGCAGACTGGTTAGGAGATGTCCAATCCACCTCCACTTTTCCAGTAAAAGAAAACTTTTAGACTTTTAGGCCATTGGGTTTCCAAGAAATACTGATCAAGCTTCTGTTTTGAATCTAAATTCTAGAAATCCTGCATCACAAAGAAACATGAAGGAATATTAGTTCATCCTCTCACAAGTGCTGTTTTATTCCTGTGTCTTCTGTTGTCACTAAATAAGAAGTTTGCTTTGTATATAAGGTGGATGTTTGGAAGACAGCGGACATGGAATCAAACAGAATGGAATTAGCGGCTGGGAGAGCTAACGTATGCCAGATGGAGGTTCTGTCATATTTGGGCTTTGTGTTTGTCTTATCCAGACATATGCTCTGTTCCCTCTCTTTGTGAACACTATGAAATAAAACCAATATGCTTCAGCATTTCAGCATCTAAAGTCTGCATTAGATGTAACATACTGTGTATTAAATTTCTCTCATTTTGTTAGAGCTGTGGCCTAGAGGTTAGCGCACATACTTGTGTTGTACTCGATACTCATGACATGTTGAACTGTGCTGTGAGTTCGAATCTGGATTGCAAACAACTTGTCTAATTTAATTTATAGCTTGGTTTTTTCATGATCACTTACCAAAAAAGGACTTTGGAGGTAATATAGCCCAGCATAAAATTTTAGGACCATGGTACTAAATGGTTAGCATATTAATTTATCATGAAGTTTAGCTAGTGCTACTATGGTATATGCCCCAAAAAACTGCCATTATTAAGTGATACCCACCGCACTTGGTTCTGTTAAGAAGAAAATACTTATCTCCCCCCTTATATTTTTATGTTGATTGCTTTTTCATAACCCCTTATGCAACCGTTCCATTCTACTGTCTTTGGCCAGACTTGTTTCACAGTCAGTGTTTGAAGAGGCCAAGATGGCTGGATCTAATAGTGAGACTCTTTCCAAGTGTTTGGAGTGGATTCAGGTGTCTAGAGAGTTCCTTTAACTGTTCTCAGTGTGTGCTCATCTGTCCATTTCTACAGACGGTGGGTTACAGAGTCTTTTCAGTAGCGCATCTTCATTTGTTATTCTCAGTCATGAAGACAAAAAGCAGACCCTGTCAGCAGTATTAGTCATATAGACAATTCTAATCACTTCTACAAGACTGATATTGATATTAAGCAAATATGGCATACAATATATTGTCCTGCTTTTTCAGAGGCACAAAGTTATCTTTTTGGCACTTATTATGAATATGGTACAAGATTATTTAATGTTTTTTTGTTTTTTTTAAATAACATAGTCTTACACTACCATTCAAATGTTTGTGGTTGGTAGGATTTTTTGAATGTTTTTGAAAAGTCTCTTATGCTCAACTGCATTTATTTGATCAAGAATACATTAAAGGGGTGGTTGATTGCGATTTCACTTTTTAATGTTAGTTGGTGTGTAATGTTGCTGTTTGAGCATAAACAATATCTGCAAAGTTACGTAGCAGAACGTTCAGTGCAAACAGAGATATTGTCTTTTAAAATCATGGCAGTTTAATGCCTATAAAAACGGCTCATAGGGACTACAACGAGTTACTTCCCAGGTTCGTGACGTAACGAACCCAGATAAACCCCGCCCTGGGAACATGCAGCAAAGGGGGTGAGGTCATGCTGCGTTGCCTTAGAGAAAAAGAGAAAACTAGGGGTGCACGTAAAAATCTATTTATATATGAATCGCGATTCTGTCTTCTAACGATTCTAATGGATTCACAAGTTTCAAAATCAATATTCTAAACATATACTGTAAAAAACATGGACGTAGTGTCCGTGACGTCACCCGTAGGTTTCTGAAGAGCATTTTTGAAGCTCAAAGTGTGTGGAGACTGCTGTCGCCATCTTGGCAGCGCGGCACTCCCGGATAATCGAAAATGGGCAAAAAGGCAGGACATGCGTGGAGCTGGTTGCTGAAACCACACCTGCCTAGCGCAACGGTGGTGACAGCAGCAGCAATCCACCTGTCACTCAAGTGGCCACGCCCTTAATTATGCAGAACTTTAAGGCTTAATATAATTTAAAAGGATGAGCTATAAAAAAAATTCACCCCCCTCACTGTTGTCATAAAGAGCAAAATTAGCTATATAGACCAAAACCACTTTTTGTACCAGGCTGTAAACATTTTTTTTTTCTGCTGTAAATTTGGGCATTTTAACATGGGGAGTCTATGGGACTGACTCCCTTTTGGAGCCAGTCTCTAGCGACCAGTCGATGAATTACAGTTTAAACCGCTTCCATATTGGTTTCAAGAGAGAGACCGGAAAGTTGCTGCTATTGGTTCTAAAGCATCATGTTCCTCGCATCCCCCTGCTCCGCACACACTCTGCATCTCTCTCTCTCTCTCTCTCTCTCTCTCTCTCTCTCTCTCACACACACACTCTCTCTCTCTCTCTCTCTCTCTCTCTCATTCTGTTCATCAACTAAGCTCCAACATTGAACTGTTCCAATTATACACATAGCAATGAGAAGTGTTGTACATGATTATACATGCTGTGCTGTATTAAAGCTTTAATCAGGATAAAACAGAAGCAGTAGCATTTACAAATAACAGTGTATCTAAAAGTATGAGACAACAACATACAAACATACCATTAAGAGCTGTGCTTGCACAGTTTCTGCGCGATCCTCTTCACTAATATCCTCTGCGTCTCAAATCGGGCTCAAATTGAAAAGCAATATAGAAGACGCCATTGTTTACAATACAACAGGAGCACATGCCGCTGAGCTGAGGGTCATGATGTTTATATGCGCACTAGAGGCGGTTTAGCCAATCACAACACACTGGACCAGCTAACCAATCAGAGCCCATCACGTATTTCTGAGGGAGGGGCTTCATAAAACCAGGAAATGATCGGAGCGTTTATCAGAGAAGGGACTGAGCGGTGTAGAATAAAGGTAAATTATGTGAAAAATAATGTGTTTTTTAAAAAACGAAGCATGACCACATGTTAGACTGCACCCCATAAACACAATCAAGCCTAGAAAAAAAAAACATTCAAACACCCCTTTAATCCAATATAAAATAACAAATATTATATTTTAATATAGTTTGAATTGTAATTTATTTCTGTGATGGCAAATTTTCACGTGATCCTTCAGAAATAATTCTAATATACTGATTTGCTGCTCAAGAAACATTTCCTATTATAAATATTGAAAACAGCCTAACATTCTTAATATTGGAAAATCTTAGGATTCTTTGATAATTAGAAAGTTATAAACATTTATTTGATGAATAGAAGTTAGAAAGCAATTATATGATTTTTTTCTAGCAATATAAAAATCTTTAATGGTACGTTTGATCAAATTAATGCATCCTTGTTCAGTGAAGATATCTTTAAAAATCTTATTGAGCCCAAATTTTTGAACAGTCGTGTAAATGTGTTTAAACTGCATTTTGTCTGACATTTTAGTTCCAGTTTGTTTGTTTTTTTTATAAATGTGTAACCTGTTCTTAGAAAGTGCCTTTTCTTTTAGTACAGTACACAATATTCCAACACAAACTCAACATCCCTGTCAATTAGACTCTAGTTACACTGTATACCGTGCCTAGACCATAATATCTTAATTCAGTGTCAGTGGGTTCCTACAGCAACCGTGACAGGCCTGTTTAGGGTCTCCCTGGTACTCTCCTTCGGCAGCTGCAGGTCATCAGAGAGCCCTCAAACCCACCTTTAACCGACCCACCCCCCTTTTCAAACACACTGCACCCCCTCATCTGACAATGTGGATTCCAAATATTGACCTTAAACTGTACGTACCGCTCAGAAGCGAAAGCGTAGTGTACCGAGGGATGATTTTGTGGGCTCATACGGCCTATATTTATGGCCGCTCTGCACTGAAGGGTTCCTCATGGCAGCAGGATATATGCATGAGTGCACCCGGCTTCAAATTCTTTTGCCTTTTTTCACTCTCTGGGATTCATGCTGGAGTAAATGGATTTCTGCAGCCTTTTACTTTTTTTCTCTTCTGCAGCCAGGACATTGTCATCTGGAAACATTTATTCTTTGATTCATGAAAGCCCCCTATTGCATTTCTTCTGTCACAAAGCTGAGAGAAAACGTTTCATGGAAATGACAGAAACATTTACTTATAGCTGTCTGACAAAACTAAAAATGTTCAAAATAATGTACTTTTAATACCTGGCTGCAGATATGCGTTGGTGTAAATGACGTCAGCCATATGTTAAACATTCATCACAGTGCATACTGTGTTTCAAGGGTCTAGTAGTTTTCATGAGCCTTAAACTTTCTTTTCACTTTGATGAATCTTATGTCACCATGCCTGGCTTCAATTACCCACAACCACCTTTGCTGATCAAGAACTAGTGAAAGTATTACAGTGGTTGAGGATAAGAATTACATTGATCATATTACTTGGTGTCTTTGTTAAATAAAGTTGTGGAAATTATGTGTAGTTCTGTATATGTTTGAACAGGATGAAACATTAATACGATGCTTAAATTAACTAATAAATGCTAATTGTTGCAATTTAAGCACAAGCCCTAAGCAGTTCATTGCTAGTGTTATGTTACTATATTGTCCTAAACCAAAACTACCCATTACATCTGGTCTACTCTGACCTGTTATTTCACTGCACTTTATTCTTCACAGATCTGAAGTGTCTAAAACATCGGTTCCATTCATCAACAAACCAGACAGACAGTATAATGGGGCCAGTCAGACTGCGCCACGCTGTTGCCTGGACACAGAGCAGGATCGACGCTCTCCAACGGGACGTGCCGAGACTGTGCCTGACACTAGTAAGACAAATATTGACATTACTCAACCCTTTTTGAGACTCTGTTGCCATGCAACTTGTGTAGTTGATACTTGCATCATTTTCTGAATCGTTTCTGAAGACCATTTCCTTGATATTACAGTAATTGGACAATAGTGCAGTATTGCACATTTATGTATATAAAAAAACTGTAAAAAAAAAAACAAACATTTTTTAGATAACCTGAACTACTAAACTTTTGAGGTCAGCAAAGATATTATTTTATATTATATTTATTTAGTAAGGATGTATTAATTTGATCAAAAGTAGCAAAAAATGTAATGATGCAAAAGATTTATATTTGAATAAATGCTGTTCTTTTAAACTTTGTTCATTAAAGAATCATGTATAAAATGGATCACGGTTTCTACAAAATAATAGGCAGCACAACTGTTTTAACTAGTGGTGTCAAATTTAGCGCGTTAATGCATGCGATTAATTTTTTCAGATTAACGCGTTAAATTTTTTTAACGCAATTAATGCAGGGGCGGGGCTTGGGTTGGCCACCCCACTCACAACTGCTGCCTCTGTCTCTTTTTTCTTGAAAAGGATTGTGTTTATTTAGATGCAGAACGTCTTCATGACCACATCAAACAGGAGACGTTTCTGTAGCCTGTATCATTTCATATCAAACAGCGAAAGAAACTACGTGCATGCAATGTCGTAGTTATGCCGTCAGTTAAGGCATGAAGTTACCAAAAAGGCGATTAAAGCTGCCTTAAAACTGTATGCGTGCATGCATGCAATATGTTATATATGCGTCACATTTAAGAACTGTCTCCCTCATCTAAAACACCCGATTCAACTCGTCCGCTCATTAGTAGAGACTTTAAGACCTGAAGTGGGTCAGAAAAGGTAAAGAGAGTTGCATGTCAGATCCGCGTCACGTTCAGCAGCAGCAGCTTTCAAAGCTATAGCAGACAAATAAGCTAATAACCAGCTGCTGTGATGTCTATTAATCCAAGAACAAAAGAAAAAAGAGGAAATCAATAACTTTTATAGCTTTAAGGGGTTCATATATTTAATTTAGAATTTAGTGTTTGGTAACTATTCATTTTCTGTATATTTCTGCAGAAGGGCACAGGTAGGTAAATATGTCATTTATTATAATGGGTTCATGTGAAGATTGTTTTAAGTTCACTTAAATTAGAAGTTAAGTCTAATAAATTTTAAAATTGATAGCTCTCAATTATACTGTAATGCTGAATGGCTACAGTCAATGGTTAAATATTCAGGGGAAAAACTATTTTATAGAGACATCAGTAGTATTGATATCAGTGATGCTGGCCTTCAATCATAAAAAAAGATGCCATTAAAGAAATATTAAAAATATACTGTCTTTATGTTGTTTGTACATTGTACATTTGAAGATTGAATGTGAAATTATTGCAATATAAAAGTATATTTAAAAACTTTAGTGTTAGGTGGAATTAATCGCGATTAATTTTAGAAAAATGTGCGATTAATTAGTTAATTTTTTTTAATCGATTGACAGCACTAATTAAAATAAAAGACAGTCCCCTGGTTTCACAGACAAGGCTTAAGCCTAGTCCTAGACTAAAATGTAAGTCTGAGCTGTTCCAAATTAAAGAAACTTGCACTGACTGACCTTAAAATATATCAGTGCCTTTGTTTTGTCTCAAGATGCAAACCAGCAATGTTTTTTTTCTAAGGCATGTCTATAAAAATTACTTAAATGTCCTAATTGAACTATGGCCTAATCCTGGCTTAGGCTAAGCCCTGTCTATGAAACCGGGCCAGTAATTTAAAATTTCACAATATTACCGTTTTTACTGTACTTTTAATTAAATGATTGAAGCATTGGTTAGCATAAGAGACTTCTTACAAAAACCTTAAAAAATTGCATTGACCGCAAACCTTAAAACAATAGTGTATATATCGTAATGTGGTAACGTCTAATTGAACTGGGTTATTCATGTAAAACAAAACAAAATTCATTTTTTGTTTTAATACCTTGACAAACGTTTATGCTCTGTGTTCACGCAGTGGAGGAGCAGCTTTTCCGATCAGTGGAGGGTCAGGCGGCGTCTGATGAAGAGGAAGAAAGATGGACCGGAGAGCAACAGAGACAAGTTGATGAGGTGAAGCGAATCCTCACCAGACTGTCCTGCTGTGGAGACAGGTACATCAGTCCCCTACTAACCAAATCATTCAGTAAGTTTAAAAAAAAAGCCCTCGTACGGCTGTTTACATTTATTTGGTATTCTCTGAAAATCAAAAGAGATCCAAACATCCCAAGAATTAGTAAGTGGCTTATAGGGAAACATACTGCCAGTATTTTCTGTCCTACTTGTTTTGGATCTTCATGTGTTTTGTGTGCTCTCAGATGTGATGAGAAAGCAGTGAAGAAGCTGCTGTCTCATTTCAGCGACTCACGCACAGAGGAGAGTCAGACGGCTGTGCTAGAGCTGCTGGAGAGGGTCATACGACTCAACAAACAACTAGAACTCAAAGAGAGTCAGGCCAAGAGGGCAGAAATGGACACTGACCAGGTATGACTACATTTAATGATGTTTTTTTTATAGCTTGTGAAATATTTTGATATATTTAACACCTAAAGGGATGGTTCACCAAAGAAAATGAAGTTATGTTATTTACTCTCAAGTCATTTCAAACCTGTATGGCATACTTTCTCCTGTGGAACATGAAAGTAGATATTTTGAAGAAGAATATCGGTAAGAAAACCGATATGGTAACATTGATGTCCATTGTTTGGTCAAATAAAAACAGAGACGTTTGAAATGTGTGTGTGTGTGTATGTGTATATATATATATGTATATATAAAATAGCATTTCCTTAGGGATAAAAATCTACCTCATCTTATGCTCTAAACTAGAGGGAGCCCTTTGACATTACTATAAGGTTACAATTACAGAGCCCAAACATCAATTTAATTACTATTTATTTTTAAATATAACAGTCAACACTTAAAAATATGCAAACATGTAAATTGCACATAAAGCAGATTTAAATTAACTTATAAATTACAACATTTCTATTTGTTGTTGAATTATATTGATAATGTTGGTTTACACAGTGGCTGTCATAACTTGTTTCATAAGAGATTTTTTTTATATTAAACATACTTTAAATAATTAAGACATCACTAGCAGGTAAAGTAAAATATAATGAGTAATAGTCTAATATTTTGCAAAAAGCTCTTCTCTAGACTTAATTTCTCTAGTGAGCTAACAAGCTGTGGACACCGATGACTTGCCTGAGGTAAATGAACTGCTATGTGACGTTTTGTTTTGACGTCTTACTGTGGTTGAAACACTGATTGAGCGATTACATGAGGCATGAGATGTTCATTCGTGTTTATTTCGTGTTAAAACTAGTAGTAAAAGAGTAAAGGATGATCATGCTCACTCGCACTTCGTGCTGCTGTTTGAACTGTCTCACCACATCAAAGAGCGCTAAAACGGCATTTATTGTTTCCTAAAATTTCCTAAAACAATTGGACAGAATTTGAAAGATGAGACTTTGTTTCTTATCAAAATTAACAACATATAAAACTGGAAGTTTACAATTAAGTTCCACTCGTGCAGTGGTCAAAACAACGCTGTATTTGTTCAGTAAATATGCGTACCGAAACGAAAGACCTGAAAATTTTGCGGTACGAATACATGTACCGTTACACCCTTATGTATATACATATATTCTTTCACAAAAGAAAGTCAGTCATTTCGTGCATGAACTATCCCTTTTAATTGCTGTAATACAGTAGTTTTATAAAATGCTTCAAGGATTAAAATGAAACATTCTCTGAGGTTTCTTTATGTCTGAACTAGTTCACATCCTTATTGAGATGAATACTCAGAAATTTTCATATCTCTTATGTGATTGCTGTGATGTAAAAATGAAAAAATAGTGGCTAATGAATGAAGGTGCTTATTCAGCTACCTTACATAGCCAGAAATACCTGATGCGATTTTGTAAAAAAATAGGTGAATAGACGTGAAAGGTAAATATTTGGATTCGTTTTGCTATTATGTGCATTGCCATAGAAACAAATAATATCTGAGCTGGAGGGCATGAACAGCTGAGGAACAGAATCATATTAAACTCTAAAGAAAAACAAACACGAGCACACATAGTAACCCAGCAGTTAAAATCCCTATCAAACATTTCAAAAACTAATGAGACATTTTCATACACGAGGGCAGAAGTTCATCCAAATAAACTTTGGCTGCTGCTGCTGCTCTTTTCAACGCCTTACGTCACCCAACCAGGACTTTCAGTTCTGTTTTACTTTTACGTTCATGGTTGCTTTCGGGTGCAGGGGTGTAAAATTAGATTACAAGGCACTTGCCCACCGAGCGGTTGTTATGAGAAGACAGACTTCAAAGAAAAGCCACAGCTCTCACTCTCCAGCTGCGTGTGTGTCTGTGTGAACAGCCAATCAGATGACCGCAGGAATAAACCTCCAGGCCTTACACAATTACATCTACATTGAGCTGTTAGACACAGCTCAGCTGCGAAGCACCAGACGTGAACTATGTTGCTAGTGTTTTTCAAAAGGCCCCACACATATTCGTGGAAAAAACCATCCTGGGCATAACCAGTTTGGGACGAGCCTTAACGCGAGCAAGCACAGGCAGCAGATGTGAATTTTTGACATATGGTTAGACAGGCCAAAAACAAGCATATCTGAACTATTTCTGTCTGAGAAATTATGCGTCTCAACTGAATTATGGGCTATCGGCACATCTGGCAAAGATTCTCCTAACCTGAAATTCATTGCGTGTTGGAGCGTTAGTGTTTAAATGTGCGCAAGGTCAACGGTAAGTGTTGTGTGTCTGCAGATGAGGGACGCCCTGGTCCAGGAGCTACAACAGAAGGCAGAGGAGACAGAGCTGCTCCACCTGGAACTGCAGATGTTGGAGACGGAGCGGGTGCGTTTGTCTCTGGTGGAGGAGAAACTGATGGATGTGCTACAGCTTCTGCAGCAGCTGCGAGAGCTGGTCAGTCTGTAGAGACTTGTCAGCCCAGTGATGCTGTTGTAAATGTTTCTAAGTGTTTATCAAACACATTGGACTTGCTAATGGTTCGAAAATAATATAAACTTCATTTAGGAAGTCATTTAGCAACATTATCCTGCTTGTTAATTGTTGTTTCTGTTCAAGTACAGTATTTTGTGCAATTAATATCTTCAGTATGTCATGTCAGGCTGGTTGATTGCATTTTCATTATTAATTTCCACACATTAAAATTAGGGTTAACTATAAGCATTTTGCCATTTTAAATTTTTTTAATTATTTTTATTTTAGAAATGGATTAATTCATCTGTGTGTGACCCTGGACCACAAAACCAGTCATAAGGGTCAATTTTTTTGTTAGGATTGGACAATATTTAGCCGAGATACAACTATTTGAAAATCTGGAATCTGAGGGTGCAAAAAAATCTAAATATTGAGAAAATTGCCTTTAAAGTTGTTCAAATGAAGTTCTTAGCAATGCATATTACTAATCAAAAATTACGTTTTGATATATTTATGGAAGGAAATGTACAAAATATCTTCAGGGAACATGATCTTTACTTAATATCCTAATGATTTTTGGCATAACAGAATATATTGTTCGCTATTGCTACAAATATATCAGTGCTGCTTATGACTGGTTTTGTGATCCAGGGTCACGTATATAATTTATGCAATTTATTTAATGCCATTTAATTACCATTTATTACCATTAATTATGGTGGTACATTTTTTTTGTAGAATGTCTCAAGAAGATCTTTAGGAAAGATTTTGCTCAGCACATTGGAGTCCTGCAGTGATCCTCAGCATGGTAAGAGACACAAAAACTTTTAACTTGGCAGCATTGCTCTTATAAAACCTTGTGTTTAACAGGCCTGGTATGCTGTGAAAATGTGGCAGGAGCATTAGATATACAGTCTGAGACCACTTTAAAAGCTGGGATTTTTTTTATTATTATTATTTCATTTTTTATTTTAAGATGGAAATAAGTTTTGGGATTTTGAAGTTGCCAATGAAATATCTCTCGATTTTATTTAGTTGATGCACTAAAATAATTCAAACTAAAATAAAATACAGACAAATATTTAAAACAAACAACTAATGAAATGACAAAAGCGCACAAAAATTACTAAAACTTTACATTTAAAATGAGAAGGCAATATGAAAATTTAAAATATCAGTAAAAACTATATTAGTATCTCAGTGATACTAAAATAACACTGTACTGTGTAGCTGTCCTTAAAAAAAACAAAAAAAAAACAGGTGACGTGAACTTTCGGCTTATTTTTTGCTGATAATTTATCATTTTAAAAATGGTGCTTAGTTAGAAAAAAAATGCAAAATAGGAGCATTTTCACCAGTGGTCTCAGACTTTTGGATCCAAGTATACAGTAAAAAAAAAAAATGGAATTAAAAAAATTGAGTGTATAGTGGATTAACCCTTACATGCATCTAACACCTCTCTGACTGATTTGCAGGAAAAGCACATATCTTGGAGGTGCTCAATGCTCTTTGTCATGAACTAGCTGCGTGTGAGATCCTCTCTAATGGTGAGACGATAGAGAGAGCACAGAGCCACCAGTCTCTCACCAACTCACTGCTCATCTCCTGTTAGACATTACTGCCACCTGATGGCCACAGGATGCTACAGACTCTTAAAGAAACTAGCCACGTTGGAAAATGGGACCAAAATTAGCCATGTATTTGTCTTTGTGTTTATATTTCTGTGTATATTAGTGTAAATCATTTAGCACATTATCATTTATAATGAAACATGACTCCTTTTAAAGCTACTTTTTGAGATTTTCCTTTTGCAATGTCATACATTGTTGGTCAGTATTATCTTAAAATACATGCACATTATACAATAGTGTTCTTTACAGCTTCATCATGTGGTACTGCACTACCTGATCATACAGAAACTCTCAGGTATAGACTATGTAAAGCTCAATATATCAAGACTAGTTCAAAGGACAAACATCTATACTACTAACAGTTATTACAGTTACAGATGTTAAATAATTTAGTAAAATAAAGTGTTCTCCATATCTCAAAAACAGATGGGAACTAAATTTATGCATCTTTCATTGTTTCAAAATTTTAACTGTAACTGTCAATTGTCTTTTAGCACTTTGGGCAGTTTTGTTGCTCTTTAAGGATGATTTTTATCCATGATTTGCATGAAACAAAATATATAGTATTAGAAAAACGTTACTGTCTCGTAATTGTCAGTGTCTGTGCCTCTCTCCCATATCTCCAGATATATATGTATGTATGTATAGTAGTAGGCCTTCTTCAGTCATTATATATACAGTGTATATATATATATATATATATATATATATATATACACACACACATCTTTTTTTTTTTTTTTTTTTTTCGTATGTTAGGTTCATATATGGTACTGGACAATATATCAATGATTATATATGTCTAGAAATTAAAATCATAACATCACATCAGTCATACAATGATTTATATACACACATTTTTCAAACATTTCAAACATACATAGACATACATATTTCAGTTTTTTTTTCTTTAGGTTTCAAAACATCTACAAATTCTTTCAGGTTTTTTGCTTTAAATAAAGCTGAAATAATTAAATCTAAAGCATAAATCAATATAAAAAAAGGTTGAGAAAAAACATGCAAAGTAGTGCATCACTATCCCTTCATTTGAGATTTAACAGAAGGCATACAGCTCGTATGGTGACACAGGAGAAAAAAAACAAATATAAAGGAGAATACAATTATGTGCTATAATTGTTGAACTTCTAATAGTTTTGTCCTCTTAGATGTTTTAATTGTGCAAAAAAGCAATTTATTTGCATCTACTAAAGATTATGTGAGTCTGACTGCAGAATACTGTATGCCATAAGATTTCAGATGTTCTTCTAGCTCACATGTGTACAGTACAGATCAATGTGGTTTTTGAGTACAGTTACCGTCAGGCAGCATCTTTATTCTACAATGAGTGAATGATGAGTTATTTTTACACAGGAGCCCAGAAATAAACACAGGCTCATAAAGGCTTCAGAAACCCTCTGACAGTTCTATGAATTTTTATAACTACACCTTTGGAGCCATTGGTCTCCTTACAGTTTTGTTTTGGGAACCACAGAATGGGTCTGACAGGACATTTGATGAGAATTATGCTGCATTATGATTAATCACTTGGTTTGAATAAGCACTTAATTCTTAAGTAAGATTTCATAATCTTACACCAGCACCACTAAGGTCTGGTAACAGGTAATAACTACAAGCAAACAGACAGAAAAAGCAAATTAATCCTAAAACAAAGAAAAAAAACAACAACACACTCTCATCTATTTACAGGAACATGTGTTACTAATTATTTGACATAACGGCCTAAAAATAATAAAATGCAAGGGGTAAAAAAAGCAACTGGGGTCAAATACAAAGCATTAACAGTGTAATACCTACATTGAGCTTATAAAAAACAACTAAGTTTAAATTTGGGCAAAGGGTCTGAATAGTGTTTACAGTAGTGCTGTGGTTTGCACTGTAGTGTCACATGGAGAAGAATCAACAGCTTTATTTTGTTTCATACCAGCAAGGGAGGAGCAGGGATGATGGGGAGAGAGAGATGGGTACATTTGGGTGAGCCTACTTCCTGTTGACGTCTCTCCCTCCCTCTGCTGTCCCTCCCTCAAAGGTCGAGTGGCCTGCTTAGCAACCAAAGGTCTCCTGGGAGGCGTAAACCATGTAGAGGAAGCCATCGTCATCTCGCTCTTGTTCGTAGATCTCAGAAATGGGGGTGGACACACTGACCATGCTGTGCTGGTTGACAAGAAGGAAAAACGCCTGGGTGGGGTTGAGCTGCAGTCTACGCCTGGAAAACAGAGACATTTTGATCACTGATTAGAATGACAAAAACATGCACATTCAAGTCGAATTTAAAGGGATATTCAGGGTTCAGTACAAGTTCAACTCTGTCAACAGCATTTGTGGCATAATACTGATTACCACAAAAATCAATGTCCACTTGTCCCTCTTTTCCTTTAAAACAAAAATCTGGTTTACAGATCAAAGTAAACATTAAAATACTCATTGTTTCAATAATAAAGCCAAAAGATGCAAAAAAAAAAAATATGCCTGATCATTTTTGTGTGGAAAAAAAAAAAAAAATCACTTGAACAAATTTATGTAAAGTTATATCCAATTTTGCCATTTCGTTGCCATGAAAATCCTGTACAACTGTATAAATGATCATTTAAACAGCTTTAAAGCTAAATTTCACACAAGTTTTAAAACTAATAAACTCACTTACGCTTTAAAAATCTTTGAAAAAAAAAGATTGAAAATGCCTCACCAAACCATGATTTTACATTTTCTTTAAGAAAAAGGGCAAAAATCTGGTTTACAGTGAGATACTTACAATGGAAGTAAATCCTAAAATACTTTGATTCAATAACAGGGGCGCATTAAGATAACCAGAGGCCCCTGGGCTACAGCATTATGATAGGCCCCCCTACCCTAGGAAACTTTTTTTAAGCTTTCTGACAATTATGTATAATTGATTTTTTTTTTCTTGTTAATATGCCAGTCAACATTCACAACACTGTTCTACATAAATGTGAATATAAGTAAATATGCAACTTCACTCTTTTGCCAGAAGGTGGCGCTTGTGGAACACCAGAATTATAGCCGTTACATAAAGTTAGGGTTATTTCAGGCATTACGGAGGTAATATGAAAAGAAAATGCCACCACAACTTTTCTGGCCGAAATGTGAATTTACAGGTATGATTTAAACACCATAAATCACACAAAATATTAATCATTCATCATCAGTATATCAAAACAACATTTGGCATGTTGGCATAAGCTATTTGGTGATTGCTAACTGCGTTTTTATTTTGAAACATGCCGTGCTCGCGTCAAATTATCATAGCCGCTTAAAGTTTAATGATCACATTTAAGCAATAGGACGATTCC
This sequence comes from Tor tambroides, assembly GCA_021397915.2. NCBI lineage: Eukaryota > Metazoa > Chordata > Actinopteri > Cypriniformes > Cyprinidae > Tor > Tor tambroides. The sequence continues at coordinate 46,622 of JAFVLL020022249.1, forward strand.
TATTTTTCCATCCCCGGATTTAAAATTGAGACTTTGAAGCATCCACAAGTTACTGAACTCGCATTTTATGACCTTACATAAAGTTGTCTGGTCCAGTTCCTTTCACACGGCAGTGTTGTTTCTTGTTAATCTGCACGTTAACAGAAGACACTCTCGTGCCGGGCTTTTTTACTAGTAGCGCATGCATTGTGCATTCCGCTTACGGTGGAACACGTGGAACATACCAACTATACAAACTGTGTGGGGGAAACCTAAACTGAACCATACTACAACCAGGGCGCCGCTGAAAATGAGTGCGAGTTTGTTTACGGAATGCTGCTGTCACTACTGCAAACTCCCATATATACAAATAATTATTCAAAAAATATAATTTCCCTGCAGCCAGTGGGCCCCCTTCCTAGTGTAGGCCCCTGGGCTTCAGCCTGTTGAAGCCCGTGCGTCAATGCGCCCCTGTTCAATAATATAGCCACAAGATGCAGACAATATGCATGATAGTATGATTTGTTAAAAAAAAAATACTACTAAACTTTGTGTAAAGTTACACTTAATTTCGCAATTTTGCTGCCATAAAAACCCTTAACCAACTGTCTAAACGATGTAAACATTACAACTCATAATACACAAGTTTTAATAATAATAATCATATTTCTGCTTTTAAATCCTCCAATAATTTTTTTTAAAAGGGTCATTAATTTTTGTGGTAAGTATAGCACAAAATTATGTTGACTGAACTTGTGTTGAACCTGAAATATTTTTATAATTCATGTCCACGTTTATTTTGTTAACCACCATGTAAACTGTGATTCTAGTGCAGCGGAAATGACACACTTTGCCTTTAAATTCTAATAATCACTTAATCATTATTTCGAGTCTGAACTATAAATAATAAAGCAGTCATGATTCGCAGCCAGGAATTATTAACTATGACAGGCAGCATGAGTCCAACAAAATGTTCTTAGTCTGATCATCTGACGGAGTCTGTGTTAAAATACCTGGAAGGCAACACCGATCTACAAGCTTCCCTTAAGAGGAAACTTTAGCTCGCTAGAGTCTTGTTTTAAAAATAATACACCACAATGGATATATGAAAATAATACACCACAGAAAATGTGGATGTTGTGCAAACATTTTTCCAAGTTCAAACTGTTTAAAAGCATTCGCAGAAGTCCCCTGTGGATGACAGGGTCAGCAGACACTCAAATTTGGCACACCATTGCATTCTCTCAACCCCCCCCCCTCCCCCTCCCCCTCCCCAAGACGAGCAAACAAACCGGATGAGGCTGAAACAGGAATACATGGACAAAAAAGCTCTCTGCGTTTCTCAGTCAAATCTAATAATAGTCATGCAGGAATGTACACTCAACAACCTGGTTTTAAAAATTCAACAAGTAAAAAAAAAAAAAAAAAAATGTTAAAGGTCCAAACTTGGATCTAGGGATATTATGTTTACCTGATTATCTTTACCAGCTCACTCATGTTAACATGGTCAGGGACGAGGAACTTGGTCTTGTCCAAGACAGGAAGTTGCTTTTCTCCCTTATACCTCTCAATGATCACCTGGAAGAAAAAATATTAACAATACAAACTGATACAGTCTCTTGACATTGTCTTGAAATAGGTCTAGAGCAGAGCTTCTAAAACATTTTTACTCCAAGGATCCAAATTGTCCACAACATTTGATCAAAAAATATCTGTGACTTTTCCAGTTGTTTCAGATTTATTGGAGAAGAATTAACTACATGGATTTTTTAAAAACTCTTACTTTCTACCTGAGCATGACTAGAAAAATGTATTTTCTAGTGCTGTCAAACAGTTAATCGCATCCAAAATAAAAGTTTTGTTTACATGATATATGTATGTGTACTGTGTTTATTTATTATGTATATATAAATACACACACATACAGTATATATTTTGAAAATATTTACATGTATAGTGTAGTATAGTATATTCATATAAAATGCCTGAGGAGTTTTAAGAGTTTTTATTAATTTACATGACTTTCCCACGTTTAGAAATCACACTTTTAAAATTAGGCTTCCTCCAGGGTTAATAGGGTTAACTAAACAAAAACAAAAACAAAAACAAACAAACAAAAAAATCGTCATTGAAATAAAATAAATGTTAACTGAAATGAAATAAAATATTCTGAAGAATGTATTTCAGCTAATTTTCCAAGGCAACATTTCTTATTTTAAAAACATACGTTAATAAAAACTATATAACCACATAAAAAAAACTACTAAACATGACAAAATCATAACAAAATTGCAAAAACTAAAAATGACTATCTAAAGTAAAAATGAAAACAGAAAATCTAAAAATAAAAGCTGATTTAAAATCTCTCACTGGCATAAAATAACACTGCTTTCTCACATATCCTGGTTTCCCAAGACCATGGGAACCCATAATTAAAATATGAAATATATTGATTTTTAGTTGTTTTAAAGCTAGTTTTTCAAACATTTTAAATTATCTTAATTCCCCCTTTGAAGAATCTTAGCATCTTAAAAGAAGATATGCAAGTAATATCTTGAAAGCAATAAGGTCTTTCTTCACTCAGTCTTAATTCATTTATGACACAACCGTAAGCTGAAAGAGTTTCTCACCGGAATTTTATTAGGATGTTGCTCTCGTATCTGCTGCACTTCCTTGCAACGGTCAGCTGAAAAACAAGAAAAATAAAACAAAGACACTCGTTTAGACAGAAAGCACTTTAAACGATCATGGACTACAACACTACACAAGGATGAGTTTATGTAACTAGAAGCACACGATTGAAATCACTGTAGTTATCCCTCATTCCTCAAAACACTATTGTAACTCCATTAGCATCACTTATATAAAACCTGTTTAGCAGAAACAGGCAATAAACATTCCTGATGCATAAGAAACTAGTAAGGGTTGCTTATTGCTGGTGTGTTGTTTCCTTGCTGTCTGACATACCCAACTCTATTTTCAACATATATAAGATACATAAATATGAAAAGTATTTCTTCCCAAAGAGTTTGTGGCATATAAAATATTGCTATGAAACCAGAGTCACACAATTTATCACACAGGGGATTAGTACTCTTATTTTAACCAGAGTAACCCAATTTTATCTGACAAGTTTTTTTGTTCTAAGAGCATAATGATTGGGTAACATTGGGGGGGGGGGGGGGGGACCATGCGTGTCAAATGCTAAATCACAACACCAAGCCGGCTTGCTTATTGGTACAGAGTAAGAGCCCCAACTCTGTGTCATTGTGTCATTTTAACTGATCCCATGTCAGGGTCATTCATGTCAATTACATAATCCCAAAGGCCGGATAAATGTGCAGAACATATTGGCCTGGACACTTACAGATATGTTTAAAACAGCAGATATGTTATTCTTGTTATGTTTAGTAAGATTATGCAAGGGTTTTATGCTCCTCCTTCCCCACACCCTGTCCTCAGTCTGGACTATGAGAAAGAGCTCAAATTACAGCATCATTTCACCAACACTAATGTCAGTCCATTTCTTTAACGTTGTTATTAATCACAATATATATTCATAAAAGATCTGCTTTCTTTATTTTATACCAGCTGATAGGCAAGAATACTAGTGTCAGTAAATGAATATCATAGATAATCTATCACAGATGTTAATCTGCCCAATACCTGAGAGTTAAAATATGGTTAACAATACACCAATATAAAAATACGTGTATATTATTTATATGATCTCTAACAAATCATCTGTGGATTAAAGCTGTTGTTATTGAAACAGAAGGCCTATGGGCCAGGCTGGCTCACTGGATACCAACTGACCTCTGTCGGTTTGGTTAAAACCCGTTTTACTAAACTCTAATGTATCTCTAAATATCTCTAAAATCATTTCATGAGCATGTGAGGCCTTATAGGAAACTGTAAAGTGTGTCACCCAGCTGCTAGCAGGTTAGAGACAAAAACAAACCTGATAAACAAACACACTTGTGCTGACACAGCACGAATAAAACTCGTCTTACCAAAGCTCCGTCTCTGTTTGAAGGGTCTGTCGGATGGCATAGCTGGACTTGAATGTGGTAAAAAAACGAACTAAAAGGAATTATATTATATGCTGAATTTTCGGTCGACTTCGCTCTTCTCGAGCTCCTGACTCACTGTAAGCAAAACAGCTCGAGACAATGTACTAAAGTTCGTGACGTCATAGCAGGATTTAAAGGGACAGAGCACCCAGTCACAGTATAGGCCCATGTACAATCACATAAACTTACAACAATATATTTTCCAAGTATGTATCATAATCTTATAAATTAAGTTTCTGTAACTATTCCGCATTTTAGTAACTCTTTATGATAGCTTATTAAGTATTTTGAACATTATAAATCATTTAATAGATCAATAGTTCATATACATTCAAATCTATCTAAACATAGTTTTACATTATGGCAAACTGTGTAACCCTTTGGCTTCATCTTTCCATTCCATATGAAAATATACAGGCAAAAAAATAAATGCAGGAAATGCATTATTGTTTTATTGTCCTTTTTTAGAATAAACAAGTACAGTATGTCATAGTGTCATGTTGATGCTTATAGATGATGAGCAGGTGGAGAATTTGCAAAAGAGAGAATATGAGAGAGCAATAAGTTACAACACAAAGAGCAAAATATTGGAATGATAAGCAAGAGCAGTATAAACTGAATATTTGAAATAAGATGAAGCTTTCCTAGAACATGAAATGAAACACTTTTGGCAATTAATTAAAGGAAAAATACTACAGCAACACAACTACGAAGCATTCAGAACTACTCTGTAGGATTTTGAATGACGATCAGGAAATAGTCCTTATCTGCGGAGAGAACAGAATAAAATACTAATTTATGATCATATTCATCAGTCCATTTACAATTACATGTCATATACAACTCACATCCGCTTAGGTTTTTGTATTCTGAATAGAAATATACACAAAGTCCCTTTCAAGGAAAGTCTGTTCACTCTGCGATCATATTTGCAACGCCTCCGGGCAGCTCAAACAAGACCAAGTCCTATTTAAATGAATGGGGAATCCTGAAAATCTCAAAAACTGCTTGCTGAACTCGCAATTAAATTACATATTTCAAGTCAGTAACAAAATCTGAAATTAACTGCCTCATGAATGTTGTTTCTAATGCTCAAATAGCGTTTAAAAAGCTTATTTTTCAGGCTAGACATGCGCAGTCATAAGGCGCTTAAGACTGCTGCGTGCACATTGGCTGTTCTAGCCTTAGGTTTCTACCCACCTTATTTTTCCCATAAGAGTGGGCACGGCCATTTGTAAATTTAATGTGTCTGGCTTCCGGTCTCATCCGGTTCCAGCTATTTTTAGCTTTACAAAACAGCTTGTTTTACTGCTTGATACTGCAGTCCAGTGTGTCTTACCTTATTATTTTAATGTATTATGTTAATTATGAACACACTGGTTTGTAGAGCCATTTACTGCACTTCGTTATTCTTCTCGTTATTTCCCCACAGTGGCTAATGAACCAGAAGTCTCGCACATTAACAGAAAACGACTTAGTTCCGCATTGAAAAATAATGTGGATAGGAACCGGAGCTTCTAACGGCGGCTGCAGTGACGCAATGAATTTACCAATCAGTGATTGGCTCTTTCATTTAAAAGGTGGGACTATTCTGCCATATTGCGTGTTGCAGTTTCTCCCATTCATAAGTATAGAAGTGAACCGTCTTTGTATTTCTATAGTCTTAGATATACATTACATACACACAGTGTTCATACACAAGATATAGACCACACTTTACGAACAAACGGATGAGATTCTTTAGCAAAACACACAGTCAGTCCTAAACATCACATCTGACATTCAAATGGTCTGCAAGTCTGCTGGCAGCTATTTGACTGAGTAAAAATATTACTCAATATTAAAAAAATATTCCTGATCTACAAAAAAAGGAAACTGTACATATAATTATTCATTTCAAGACAAAACAAGATTAGTCAAACCCTGTCATATGTAGAATAGCTTCACAGGCCCACTAACCCAGTGGTGACTTCTGTGACTTGAAGCTTTAATAAAGTTAGATTGTTTTCACATTTTATAATAAATAGTTCACCCAAAAATGAACATTTGCTTAAAATTTACTCACCCTAAGGCCATCCAAGATGTAGATGAGTTTGTTTCCTTTTCGGAACAGATTTGGAGAAATGTAGCATTACATCACTTATTCACCAATGGATCCTCTGCAGTGAATGGGTGCCGTCAGAATGAGAGTACAAACAGCTGATAAAAACAGCACAATAATCCACAAGTAATCCAAACATCTCCAGTTCATCAATTAATGCCTTGTGAAGTGCATATTTCTCTCCTGATTCAGACAAGATTTTTTTTATTTGTTAAACATGCAGCTTCTTGCTTCACTGGAGTCGTGACAATAACTTGTGGATTGTTGTGATGTTTTATCAGCTGTTTGAACTCTCATTCTTATGGACCCATTCACTGTAGAGGATCAAGGGATGTAATGCTAAATTTGTCCAAATCTGTTCTGATGAAACAAACTCTTTTACATATACCATGGCCTAAGGGTGAGTCAATTTTCAGCAAATTCTCATTTTTGGGTGAACTATTCATTTAATAGTTATTATTATTGTAATTAAAAAATGTATACTGATTTAGGCCATTTTAAGTCATTGTCTGGCTTGGAAGTTTGTTGAGAATCACTGCACTAACCTAATGCATTTCATAAGTGTACATCTCTTTACCTGGGGCAATCATGATCTCATTCTTCTTTGATCGAACTCTGAGAAAGGTGAGATCATTTTGAGGGTCGATGTCCCTCACCATTCCCCGAGCTTTCATGAGGAGCTGGTGGACATTACCGGCGTACTGAACTGTGCTTGAGTTGTCAAGAGTGCTTTTGATTGGGATGCCTGTTTAAAAAGTACATAGAAATACTACAGATATAACAACAAAGATCTCTTTGTTTTATCAATGTCTTGCTGCCAATGAAGTACATCGTTTGCACCCAAACTAAAATGTCTGCAAGCATTTCTCATTTGCCGCATACCTTCTGCATTAACAATGATGATTCCTTGTACTCCTTTCTGACCCTGAATCCTTTTGATCGTCTCTTCCACCTCAGCCTGCAACATAAACGCTCAAGTGATTAAAACGGCAAAAGTAACACGAAAAAAGCTGTCATTGCTTAATATCTAATATCCTTTGGAGTAGCCACTCTGTAAAATCCATAAAAAACGTTTTTTTGTTTGTTTTTGTTTTTTTGCTTTTGTTTATATTTACTCGAGCAGTAACTGTTAGCTGGTTAGAAGTGCCACCTCTTAAATGACAACGCCCTGTAGTCAAAGTTAGCCCACAAAAACCTTAACCGAGACAATAACGAGCTGACAAACATGTACTTTCAATTATACGCACATATTATCACGTTTAAGAGCTAAAGTATACTTGCCATTGTGAAGGTAAATCGCTGTTTTCGTTGCTTGGATTGATGCTGCAAGCTACGGAACTAGATGTATTATGTGAACGGTCGGTTTTGCGTTACTGCCATCTGCTGGACTGGAGGAAAGCAGGACACTGCACCAGTGAGCTCTCTCATATTAGTTAACTAGTCTTTTTAGATCGATTATTGTGCAGTATAGTTTGAGTCAAAATTAAAATATATACATTGTGTCTTTTTTGCTGAATTTATGTTTTACACTTAACATGAAATAAATAAAAACAAAATACAATTTTGAGGTAGTCTCTTCATCTGATATTCTAAGAATTTATTCAGTTATAATATGTTTGTAGATATGTTTTCAATTTATATTATTTATTATTGACATCCCTAAATGTAGGCTAACGTTAGTTTTATTTATTATATTTAACGTACTCGAGCACTGCAATCAAAGTTAGCCCACAAAAAAAAACCCTAACCGAGACAATAACGACCGAAAATACATGTTCTTTCAATTATAAGCCCACGTTAAGTGTTAAAATGTACTTGCCATTTTGAAGGAAAGTCGCTGTTTTCGTTGCTATGATGCTGCTTCTTCTTCGTCTTCTTTTGGATTAAATGGCGGTTAGCAAACCAGCTTTGGTGCATCTCCGCCACCTACTGGGGTGGAGTGTGAAGCGTTGATGTAGAACGGTAGGGAAGAAAAAAATTACTTTTCTTAATTTTGCTATGATGCTGCAAGCTACCGAACTAGAAGTATGTGTATAAAAGGATGGTTATGCATTACTACTGCTGTTCAATTTGTGAACAAAAAAAAAAGAAAAAAAAGAAAGAAAGTTAGCATACTGCCTCTAAGTTAAGTTATATTACTGAGTGTTATATTACTATATTACTAGTGACATGAGATTTACATGAATGGAATGAAGTAAAATTAACATGGAAAACTACTTACTACTTAATGTTTAATACTTAATACTTAAAATACATAATGTATAAAAGGTTAATATATATAGGCTAAAAAGTTAGCAAAACATAAACTTTTTCACACCTGACCAAAACAAACAATCAAAAAAAAAACTTCATATGACAATAAGACATAAACTAGTATAACTCAAAGTTTAATTTTTAATTTGACTGATTTGAGGATAAGGACTAAGGAAATGAAGTTGATTATATCCTGCTCACAGTATGCTATACAGATGGTACAGGTACAGTCTGATGAGTGTGGGAGACATGAGCAGACATACTGTGGATTTATGAGCCCATTTACTTCCTTTCCAAACTTTGCCTCAGGTTTTCCACTTAATGACTGCCGCTCGGTCAGCCCTACTCTTTAGTCTACACATGGAAACTTTGACTTGTTCCATATGTGCAGCTACATTCATGATGGAGGGGTTCATAGTGCCTCTCATTTTGGAGGAATTTAAAACAAATGTGACAAAAAGGCCACGTGATGGAGTAACAACAGCACAAATCACAAAGCAATATTTTCTGCTCTTATTTCACAAGTTTACATTTATCTGTATTATACATATGAATACCTCTTTTTTTTTTTTTTTTTTTTTTTTGCTCAGTGGTTGACAAAACCTCAGTATGCAGACCGTGTTCTGTAACCATAATATAAACGTCAAAAGGAAGGTTAACCATGCATATCCGGTCATATTTACTAGTTTTAGTAAACACTTGCACCTCGACATTTAGATGTTTACAGTTTATTTTCAACTAACTGTAAGATACAAGCATGGAATTTCCTTTTTGACTCACATGAACATGCTAATTATAGTCCAAGTTATAAGCATACATGCCCATGCACTGAAGTACACACAGAAGCAGTCCACCTAGCATCCATATCCAACATCAAATATACATCTAAATGAAAAATGAAAAAGCAGAAATGTAAATGTAAATATCATGCTTTTTGTTAGTGCAGCTAGTTCAGGTGAGGAGTCAAATGTTATTTCAATTCCAAGGCATTCACTCTTTTAGAGTCGAGAATTTACATGAAACAGAGACTCATTAGTGAGCTTTCATGCTGTAAAATCTAGATATCTGGGAGCAAAGCCATGCTCCCTCAGGAGAAAAACACTCTTTAAAAGTGGGCTTTGTGTACAGTTTTACTTACTCCTGCACATTCAGTGTCAAGCACCTCCTGGTCCTCTTCACCGTCTCCTTGTCATGTAATAAATACTTTTACTTCACAGTCAGAGACACTGAACTCTCAGATTTCCTCTGAAGTGATGTGAAAAGATCCTTGTGATGAGACCGGTTTTGTTCAGACACACAGCCACACATTTTACCAAACAAAGGCCAAACTGTAACTCTTTTTAATAGGACAAAGCAAAAGTTTGTTCACATAGTCTGTTGCTAGCACCTCATTTGTTGCAATCACATTATTTTAAGAGACAAGTTCCCACGCCAACGTGCACATTTTCAATTTGTGGTTAAATCCCTGTCTCTTAGTCATATGTAACTAGACACCAGCTATTGCCCAATAGGGGTTGTCTCATCTTGTCCATGACTGCTGATGGAGTGAGGAAATATGAACCAGTGACTATAATACAAGTATAGTTCATTTCAAACTCTTTTGAAAACAACCCTTTTTCCCCTTTTTTCCTGGCTAATAAAACAAAAACAAGCTAAGAAAAAAAACAACTAGTACGTTATAATAATTTGCTTCTTAATAATCTTGATTTTTTTTTTTTTTTTGTAAATAAAGCAAGCAAATACATTTTCATTCGTAAAATCCTTTACCTGGAAATCAGTAGAAACTATATATGTTATTAAATTTAATAACTGTTAATGATGGTTTACACAGCTGCTTATTGTCTCACATTTTGCTTTCTCACAGTGCTTCTAGATATCTCATGTTAGTTCAGTCCTCACCTGCTTATCATATTGTCCTTCAATAACAATTCTTTGGCCAAACAGCTTTTGCCATCCTTGGAAATGATTAACAAAGCTTAAAAAACAGCAGCAAAAACAGCCCCTGTATCAGTAGCTCTGTGCGTATCTGTCTGTTGGTTTTTTGTTTGTTATGTTCAACTACACAAATGCTTACTATGTAAAACTATTGCAACTATTACTCAACTGCTTTGTGGTATTGTACATAACTTGTTTAGCATCCTGCCTTCAGTAACCATATCTCTTATACAAGTACTTTATGTTCTGTATTTGGTCACGTACAGGCAGCACACAATAGCAGTTGTTCTCTTGTTTCTATAGTACTTGTGGACCTTCTTTTCTCTATAAAGCAACATGACCTTACTTTATGTCGATGCTATACGTATATAATCATTTACTTGAGAAATGATATGGCATTGAAAACAATTGAAGATTTTCTTGAACATCTATACAAGCGATATCAGTAGGACAGCTAAAGATCAGTAACATTGCGAAAGAAACGTTCAGTTTGTTTGCCAGATGTCCAAATTTCAGTCTGTGTCCTGAGTGTTTACATTGAGTTTATGCCAAAGTTGGACTAAAGTCTTTTAAACAACTAGATATGGTGTACTTTCTCTTTATAGTTCCAACATTAAACAAAAACATCTTAACATGCTCACATATGGACATGAACACACTAGTTTTAATTCAAACCGTATTGTAAATTATCAACAACGGTACAATGACATGACCTCTCATTTCAAAATTGAATTTCTCATTTCAGCCACGGCTGTTTAGGAAAACATCTACATTTACTGTATCTTCAGCCTTACATTACCAGACATGAACAGTTTCTGTGGTTTAATAAATGTGTGTTCTCTTTCTTCATCGATTCAGTTTTGTGGTTTGAAGTGCATGCAAATGATCACAAGCATACACACTCTACCGACTTGTTTTACCAACCAATTTGGCACATTTCTTCTGTCCTACAAAAATGGGCATTGTAAGTCACCGCTTTATCTGATGGGCGCAAAAATGGTTGCTTTTACTCTTATCTTGGATCTGTTCTGTAGTCTTCTGCAAAAATGTGTGTACTCACTCCTGTCTCTGTGCTTGAGAAAATGGATCACTTTTATTCTTATTACCATATTATAACACTTTTATTTGTGCAATAAAGAGCTTCTTTCCATTTGCTCTCATTAGGTAAGACATTTACCTTCTCCTAATCTTTTATTTTAAATGTTTGTGATAAAAGCAAAAGCTATTTGTCTACATCAGGGTTCTATGTTTAAAATCAAAAAGTACATCATGTCCTCCTGCATAAATAACCTCGGGGACTGATATACAAAGGTCTAGTCTTCTGTCCAGTTGTGTGGAAGCTGCACTGCTTTATCATGTCAATTAATGTCAAGCTAATTCATTTTGAGTAAACACTGCACTCCCAATAACCTCAGTGGCCTGTCAGGGAACTGCTGCATTGACTAAGCAATGGACAGCTATCAGAGAATCACACAAACCAGACACAGGACGGATGCCAAATGTGCAGATAAGCACTATTAGATTTTTATGTTTCTCTCATATTTGATCTAAACATTTCCCATAGCTCCCTTCACAAGCCCTGCCCACATTACAATGTGCAACGATGCATGCAGGGAATGTATAGCCTATCTTGAGAATAACACATATGAAACTACATATAAGGCCTTACGTATTGTTTGGACATTGATTTTCAATAGAAAGTATGCTAAAAGCTAGGCTACATAAAATTTTAAAAGTTTATCTGGCTCTTATTAATTCCTACCAGTGGTTTTGCATGGCTTTTTTTTTTTTTTTTACTAGAACTGCACATCAAACTGTTTTTTTTTCTTTTTTTTCTTTTCCTCAGTGTTTTCTTCATCTTATAGCACTCACATCTATAGATATTATTTAGATTCGGTCTTAGTTATGCAGTGATAATAATTAGCACCCTATTATTAGTAGTAGAAATCTGTTGCAGGAAATAGCTGGTCATGTGATATAAACATGGAAACACCTGCTCCATATAGATTCAAACAACTTTTTCTAGAAGACTGATATGACTTGAATCCTCATATTTCTTAAAATGCTGTTCATTTCTTAATGAGTAAAAGTGACATTTAAAACAAAACTTACATAATAGCACACACAAACTGGTGCTGAGAAATTAAGAGATATTAATATTATTAACAGTTACGTTGATATAGTTTAATAAACTGACACACACACACACACACACACACACAGCGAGTAGACGCAGGACGTAAAGCTTGACATCATTTCTCCTCAGTGCAATACGGAGTAGGCTACTGTGTGTTAGTCTCCCACACTGGAGCTGAGAACAAGGTGGGTAAGTAGCCTAAACTTATACCGCTTTCTAGGCGACTGCATCTGATCTTATACTAAAACCCGTTTCAACTTTAACAAACCGAAATGAATATATACGAGAGAATCTGATGAGAGCAAGCGGTCTCAAATGAGTTAACGGAGTTGAGGTGCCGCCTCAAAGTTATGTTCTTTCTTTCGCTCTACTTCTTTTTTTTAACCCACTCTTCTAGCTAATGCAATGCTAACCAGTCCCTTTTACTACTAAACAACAGGTTGTAGTTACAAGATTTATTTCGAGTTGAACACGATGATACACCACCTAAAAGATTAAACTTGAGCTGAACTTCTAGAGGAAACGGTTTGAGTCTGTGATAACTTATCCACGTTTTTTAAACTTACACTGTTACCTTCCTAAATTAGAGATCATTGAAATTGTGTGCTGAAGTTTTAAAAGGAAAATATACTTGCAACTTTTCATTTGGATGTAAACCATGGCTGTGTTTCATATAACTTTATGAGATGCCTACTTAGCTTTTTGGCACGTAATCGGCGGTCGACAACTTGCGCCATATTATGGTCAAAAATGTTGTTAGGAAGTAACGTTAGCTGACGAAGTTTTACTTACAAGACGTAAAAGGTTGCTACGAAACGTTTTCCTAATTCTTCCCAAATTCACACATAGCTGGTTGAAAATACTGGACTAGAGATCTATCTAGGTTTGTATCAGAGTTACGTTTTGTGTTGGTTGCAGCTGTCAAAAACGTGCCACAGTAACGTCGATTCCCCCTAAACATGGTTATTGAAGAAAGCTGTAATAATAAACACAGTGGAACTTGGGAAACCTGTGCGGTTTTGCTACTTTCTTGACAGTTTCATTTCATGAGTAATTTGTCATTTGTTTCCGTTTTTACTAGCGGTTTTCTGTCATATACTTTTAGACTTGGCACAGCAGTGTGGTTACACTGTAAAGATATATTTGCTGTACAAAACTGGCAAGCTGTGGAACTTTACTGTAAAAATACAGTGATCAAGCATTTTGGTGACTGTATAATTTATTTTCTTAAATTATATATCATTAAATTATATAGTGTATATATAGCAAATTATATAGTAGATGTATTGTGGATTAAAATACAACATAACTTAAAAAAGTTTTACAATATTTTGTGAAAGTATACTGGCTTAAAATAAAGTAATTCATATTTTTTACTTATTAAAACGCAGTAAATTTACTCCTTAAACAATACAGTAAAACACATTAATGTATAAAAGCATTGGAAATATGTTTTGTCGGTTTTTGTCAGGTAACTGTGTAACGGGATTTTACAGTAGCATTTTTACAAAGTTTTATATTGGTAAAATATACTTTACAGTGTGGCTATTCCAGTTTCTTAAGATCAGTTTTACCACGTGAGTTGGCTAAGGGACAAGGAAATGAGAGAGACACCTTGTTTTGCATTCTGAAATATATTCTGGCTATCAGAGAGGTTAAGTGTACTATGCTTACAGTGCTATTGTGGGGGATGGTGGGCTTGGGGTTTTTCCTTCCCTTGTTGAGGGAACCACACCACATGCATCTTCACAACTGCAAGACCGACTTCACTGGAAATGTGAGACCCCAAAAGCCCACACCACACCTCACTTGAAACTCACACTGTAGTGTTAACATGGCCTGACTCTTTAACATGCCTTGAGCAAAACAAGCCTCTCACGCCTCTGCAAGTTAAAAAGCTTTGGCTGGTATCCAAGGCAAATCTTTTAGAGCAAGGTTTCTCAGCACCTCAGCAGTTTTGATTGCTGTTTCGTAATTACTATTTTTTCTTTTCTGGTGTTTGTTGGTGTAGGAAATAAAAATGGAATGGAAAACCTCAGATACTGTTTATGTTTGGTAACACAGGAGAATGTGTTTATTGCATTTGCGTGGGTAAGTGAGAGTGGCTTCCAGGGGATGCCTCAGTCTTGACTTTTGCAGACACTTTTTGTAGACACTGATGGTGAGACATGCACCAGATTAGATTAGATTAGAAGTCAGATATATTTTTTTTTTTCAACTGCAAGATGCTTCGACTCAAATTTAACTAGATTACAATCAGCGTTTAATATTTTAAACACCCAGTTTTGTAATGCAAGACATGGTCAGTTGACTGGTCTCTGTTTCTGTGCAGGTAGTGTTAAATTATGGCTCCAGTCAAATTATTTACCTTATTTTTGTTCTTCTAATTTTTCTTTTATTTAATTTAGATATATTTTTTGTTTTAACCAATAAATGCAGTATATAGAGAAAAGAAATTAAGTGAAGAAAGAAAAAAGTTTAAATTTATTATCATTATATTATTTTAATTATATATTTTTATTCTAGAATTGTATATTTCAAGAGATCTTACATTACAATAGTTAAATAACAACCAAACCATGGTGGAAATTTATATTATATTATATACATTTTGTATTAAAAGCAGCTTGTGATGGGATAAAGAACAATAATTAAATTATTTAAATTCTTAATATGTTCTTAGAATTTATGTCATAACAAGGCACAATTTCAGATGACGCCAACTTTGGATCAACATGCAAAAGTGTATAATATCATCCTTATATTGTAATCATTGCAATTATATTGTAATGAGTTGTAATTACTACTTGACATGTATGTTACGCTGATACACTATATCTGGTAGATAACCAAATTCCTGATTGTAGGTCAGAAACAAGCATTTTCAAGTGGCTTTGACACAATATGTATTGTGAAAAGCACTATAAAATTAAACTTAAATTGAATTGAAAGATTTGTTAACGAAGACCACAATGCACAATATTTATAGAAAGGTTACCCCGCAACGTGCTATATGCCAGTTAGCAACCTCCGTTGTCTTTAGAGAGTCTAGTTACATTTGGTCCTTTCCAAATCCTGAGATTGTATTCACAGCCCTGATAGTTCTGAAAGGTTATGTCATTTATCAACTACTGTTTGCTTGAAGTGTGGTTGCCTTCCAAACCCAGTGTGTACCTCAAGGCTCACACAGAAAGTTTGGGCAGAAGTCCTGTGAAAAGGGGTCCCTTTTGCTGAGTAAAGGGCACATTTTAATGAGCAATCAAATCGGAATAGTTTGGCACTCATTGAGGAGCTTCTAGTTTCAGCAGTATGAGAGTCCCAGTTGACATTGGTATGCAAATGAATGAATTCAGCTGAAAAACTATGCAACTAAAAAACACACAGCAGGTTTTCATTGTGGTGGTTCTATCTGTTCTTTGACCATGCAAAGCCAGATTAGGCAGGAGTGTTGATCCACGGTAACTTGGCGGGGTATCAAGACACTGACATTTGCTCTATTTTCAAATTGTGAAAATCACTGTTATCTTTAGAAGAACGTCACAATACGCAGGCTCCCTACGTACCACTGCAAATATTACTTTGGCCTAATATATATTTAGAGCCACTTGTAGGGAAACAAAATGTATTTCTGGTGCACTACAGCTGTTGTAATTCCTCCTGATTAGTTTTCTGAATGGGCCGCTTGTTTTTCAGCTTAAGCGAATGAGAACGTTCTGGATTCATCAGCTCTGGATTGGTTACTTTAAGCTCATTTCGAGCATACTTTGAATAATGAACGGTGGGGGAGACTCATCTGTACCACCACATTTGCTGACTAGGTGGGTTTGGCACGCTGACCTGAGATGTAATTCTGTTTGGTCTGTAGTGAGACAGCTGTCTGGCAGAGAGACGGTTCTTCTGAATCAGCTGAACGTCAGCTGATCCCACATCCCCCACCCCATTACCACCGTCTCTCTGCTCCACTGGACACGGCTCCCTAACTGATGAGGAAAGTCTGGAACTTCCTGTTTAGCATATAGGATAAAATTTCAGCCCTGCTCTGCAGTCACTTTGCTTGTGGTGTCCAGGGAAGCCTTTTTTTTTTTTTTTCTTTCAAAGTAAAGTGGCTGTTTCAAGGATGCTTGTTAAGGAGATCAAGCAGGCTATTTAAGTACCGTGGATCAAGTACAGAGCTCTAGACTGGGAGTTGTG
Source organism: Tor tambroides (assembly GCA_021397915.2). Classification (NCBI taxonomy): domain Eukaryota; kingdom Metazoa; phylum Chordata; class Actinopteri; order Cypriniformes; family Cyprinidae; genus Tor; species Tor tambroides. The sequence goes on from JAFVLL020022249.1 coordinate 63,291, forward strand.
GGAGTAGTTGCATTTGACAGTCATCAATCTAAAGATGGATTGCTGCATCGGTGTGATTGGTCAAACACAGTCAGCGGCGCTTTATTTATATAGTTCTTCATTGTGGATGTGATGGGGGTGCGAGGGAGGTTCAGTCACATTCTTGCAGTCTCAGCAGGAGACAACGGTTGGCAACAGTGGCATTTCTGCATCTAGTCTTATATTAGCTATATGCTTTTGAAGAATTAGTCGACAGACAGACTTCCTCTTACATCAATTCGTCATGACTGAAGGTGAAAACAGGATTGTGAAGCTAAATGATTCTTTCATTTAGCACTGCCTCAAAGAGTGAGTTTCGTAAGTTGACTTTAATAGGATGATTCACATAAAAGTGGAAATCCTGTCATTGTTTACTCAACCTCATGTACTTCAAAACTCATATGACTTAATTTCTTCTGTGGAACACAATTAGAAGAAAAAAATACTCTTGTTCCATGCAGTTACGAGAAATATGGACTAGCTTCAAAAAGGATCCAAAAACACCCTCAAAGTAGTTAACATGGCTTCATGTGAGGAAGTGACTTAGCTTCAAGCTGTTATTCACTTAAATCTAGCTAAACTCAAGTAACAAAATACATTTGTAATCAGGGCTGGTAGTAACTGGCTACATGTCATTTGGATTACGTAATCAGATTCCAAAAATGAAGTACTTGTAATTAGGGTATATTGCATTTTAAAATGCTCATAATCAGATTACACTTACTTTTTTATGGATTATATAGTATTTACACAATGGCATTATATTATTAATAATTTATTGATTCTCCCTAATTATTCTTTTTTTCCTCTTTTAAATTTTCTTTTCTAAAAATCCTACTGTGTATCATACCATTCAGCTTTGACTATATTCTCAAAGACAGAAAGAAAGAAAGAAAAATATTTCAAGGAATATATTTTTGATATTGCATGTTTAATGGTAAGTTTAAAACAAGTAATCTAAAAAGTAATCTAAAAAGTAGTCCGAATATATTACCTAAAATGAGTAAAAACCTTTCTAAACGTTGATGTTCTTCTGTATTTTTCAGGAATGAGGAGCTTTGGCAGCAGTGGGTGCTACTTTAGGATAAATGCGGAATGAAATATGAGCAGAGACGCTTACAGCTGTACAGACAGGAAGTGAAGCTGCTTTGCCTCCGACTCATTTCCTTCACGGAACTGAACGCTGAGAAACAGCACGTCTGTCTCTTTTTAGCATGTTCCACTGTGAGGCCTTGTGCTTTGGCTTTGCAAAATCATGACAGAATGGACAGATAGAACAAGGCCATAATGGACAATCCTGGATTGAAAATCCTGTCATTTTCCACCTCAGAGGCCATTTTATTTTGTAAAGCAACTCCTCATAGACCATAAAACCCACAATCCATTTGGCAGGAACAAGCCAAGACAGAAGTGAATTCCTGTTACTGTGGTGGTTCCTTTAAATCTTTTCTGGAAAATCCACCCCGAGGTTTAGTCTGCGTTAACCATGATGTTGCGAAGAAAACTGTACTTAGGTGCTTTGCTAGGTGCTATTTTGTTTTTAATGATAGCTGCTCACACCATTCAGAAGGCCAGTGTTGTGCCCATCACGGATTTACCCACTCAGACACAGTTACAGACGGTTGTCACAGAGCCAAGACGAGGTCATTCCTGTAGCTGTCCATCCTGTATAGCAGACAAGGGTGTGTCGGAGTGGTTTGACCAACGCTATGATCATAAACAGCAACCTTACCTCACCGGCAGGGATGATGACATAGATCCACTTTCTCTGAAGTGGTGGCTGGTAAGTGGCACATTGATGGTTTAAGTTCTGCATTTAGTTAGTCTAAGGCTGCCAGACATTCAAATTAAATTCAAATTAAATGAATTGCATGATATGCTGGATAATTAATCAAATAATTCACATTCATCTCAATGTTTGGCCCCAAATGAAGATAATTCAAACACATTATTATAATCCAATATATAAACTTAGATAATGGAGTATCTTTGGCTACTGCAGTATGGCACACTGTTTTTAAAAAAAAAAATTATGTGAAGTAGCGACAGATAATTTATTCCATACGGTGATGTACATTCCATTGTAACAAATGGATGAATACTTCACAATACGAGCAATAACTTGTTTGCATTTTGAATAACACGGTAACACACAAGAAAAAAAATGGCAGTGCTGTGGCTAACTACTATTAGACCACATCCTGATTTATAATATCAGTAGTTATTTTCTCAGCAAAATGGTAGTGATGTGGCAGCTGGCCTGTATCTCCACTGACTTGGGAACTGAGCAATGATAGAATGGACTAAATTACTGCATAACCTACTCATAAATAATCATGCTCTTTGTTAATTGTTTTAGTCTTAAATTTGAGAAAATATAAGTAATTTAATTATTCTTCAATGCAGAAGTAAGCCTATGGGCAAGACTTCTGGTTCATTAGCCTCTATTGGGAAATAACGAGAAGAATAACAGCTCAAACCAGTATGTTCATAATTAAGAAAATACATTCAAATAATATGGTAAGACACACCAATTTGTAATATCAAGCAGTAAAACGAGCTGTTTTGTGTAGCTATAAATTGTTTGTACACGGTTAATGTAAAAATGAAAAGAACTTAATTGTTGTTGTTGTAAGTATATTTAACCAAGACAAAGTAACTGGGACATGAATTTACTTTTGAGTTTAAAAAAACAACAACAAAAAAAAACTGACCTCCTCATTTCAGAACATCACTGCACACTACTGATGAAGATTTATGTACATTTAGTTTTCCAGTTTCTGCAATGAGTTGGACAGTTAATGTTGGATTTGTTCCTAGATTCATTTGTTAGTCTCTAGACAGCCATTGACCTCTCAGAGAGACAGAATAGCTCTTGGGATTCTCAGGCATGCCTCTAAAGTCGTATCATCGTAGCTAGATATCATTTCCCCTTTCTGGCACATGGACATGTCAGGGAAAGACAACAGCTGGTGTGTTCATTCCAGACCCTCTCAAGTTCACTTACTACCATCATATCTGTTTGCCAAACATCATTAATGCAATGGCGGTGGATCCCCAGAGCTGCAGTCATTATCTGGTTTCCTTAAACAAAAAAAGTCATTCTCCCTAGGGAACAAGGGCACAAGTAGGCCCTTCGGCCCTGCCATGTGTTTCAGTAAGGTTTAATTTAGCCTAATTAAAGGCTTTCAGGCTTTTGCAGGCTATGGGAGTGTACTCGGATAAGCTTGACATTGGTGTGCCTCAAGAGATTTGAATTTTCACATGGCACATAAGAAACGTTGGGCAGTATTTTCTAGGGGTGAAATCTATAGGCACCTCACGATTGGATTCGATTATGGTTCAGAGGGCTGTGATGCGATGATAAAAAGATTATCTTTTCTCCTCAATGTGTGACTACTTGGTACTTTTGAGGCAAAGTATTTATATATTTTTTTTTTAATATAAATGAATTAGTTTACTGACTTTGAATGTCAGATTTGTGTATTTTATTGTTACTCATTTTAAGTTATGGTTTTATTTAGTTAAGTTAGTTAAGCCTGTGATTGGCCTAGTATTTCGCTTCAACCATGAAACTTTATGCAAGTTTATATACTTATTCGATATTGTGTGTTTGTGTGATAAAGCAAAAACAACTGTCTCTAGTGCACACAAGTGCCATCACATGTATGAAGAGAAAAAAATAAGCTCAGAATCAATTCTGAAAATTTCAAAGACTCAGAATCCTTGAAGAGAGAATTGCGATGCATTGCAAAATGGATTAATTATTTTCCTCCCACCTCTTCTATTTTCCACATATACAATAAGATTGGAATAGCTGGGATAGCCAAACTTCTTCTCTTTTAACCTTAAAGATGTAAAGATTAGTAGCTTGAAATTTGGAGGTTAGCTTTGTAAGTTATAAGGTTATAAGTTGTACTTATCATATTGTTTTGTATAGTCTTTGCAGGCATCTGATGGAATGATCAAGGACATCACCCAGAAGATGTTTAAGATCATTTCCCCTCCAACTGAGAATGAAATGCCACAGCAGAACCGGTGCCGGAAGTGTGCAGTTGTTGGAAACTCGGGGAATCTGTTGAAGTCCAAATATGGAGCCTTAATAGATTCCCACTCAGTTGTTATTAGGTCTGTTTTCTACTCTTTGTATGTCTGGTCTAAACTTAAAAAATAAAAAGGTCTGGTCTAAAAAATAAAAAGACAGTTCATCAATTAAATTGCACATCCTGACTTTGCTGAGTTAGATGTGTTCCTAGGTCAACATATTTTGTTGACCCTGGAACAACATTTTAATCTAAAAATTTAGTCTTGACCATATCCTTACACCCAAACCTAACCTTAAAGAGGACATAACACGCACAGTTTCACTCAATCTCATGTTAATCTTGAGTACCAATAGAGTAGTATTGCATCCTTCATATCTCCAAAAAGTCTTTAGTTTTAGCAAATTTATAAAAGAAAGATACAGCTTTACGATTCTCTCTGAAAAAAGGCGAGCTCTTGGAGGCGTGCTGTGGGCGGCGCTAAAGAGCGACGAGCACTTGAGCGCCGATCGCCAACAAAACAGAGACATTTGATGCTGTTTCACTTACCGTCTGCAGTTCCGAATCTGGGACTGCTCCATCTTTCAGTATCAAACGATGTGCAAATCCAGCGTCGGAACTGGGCCTTGTTTATAAAACGTTTCGTCAACAAACACACTTGAGAAACTCCGTTGCTGCATCTACTGTTTGAAAGTCAAAGGGGTCCAAAACAACCTTGGACCCCTTTGACTTTCGCTGTATGGACAAATTTTTTTTTTTTTCTTGAGTAACGTAACCAATAAGTGCAGGAGTTTTTTACTAATGCATTTGAACTGGAATGTCCCACAGAATGAATAAGGCCGTAACTGTGGGATTTGAAGAGGATGTTGGTAACCGAACCACCCACCACTTCATGTACCCTGAGAGTGCGATCGATCTGAGACCTGATGTCCATCTCGTCCTTCTTCCCTTCAAATTAAAAGACATGCAGTGGTTGTCCAGCGCCCTTTCCACAGGAGAAATCAAAATGTATGTCATAATTTTTCTAAAAAATGCACAACAGATTATAAGTAAAATCACTCTAAAAATCGTTTTCCTCACTCTTTGCTAAAACTGTTTGTATATCCCAAACAGGACGTACATGAGAGTGAAAAATCGTGTAGAAGCTGACAAAGACAAGGTGAGTGTTAATAACGCTAAAGCTTGTAAATCCATAAATGCATCCATCTGTTAAGCCTTACTCATCCTACCGTGTGTGCCGTCCAGGTGATGGTTGTAAATCCAGCCTTCTTTAAGTACACACATGACAAATGGACAGAGCGTCATGGAAGGTATCCTTCCACCGGGATAGTAGCCATTACATTTGCTCTGCATCGCTGTGATGAGGTTTGTACTTGTATTTACAGCCAAGATAACAATTTCTGCCTCACCAGACTATTCTCACTTACGATGTTCTGTCCCAACAGGTGTCAGTGTTTGGATATGGGGCAGACAAGCAAGGAAACTGGCACCACTACTGGGAGTACAACAGATACGCCGGTGCTTTTCGAAAGACAGGCGTCCACAATGCAGATTTTGAGACTGAGATCATTCAGAGGCTCAACAAAGAGGGCAAAATCAAAGTGTACAGATGAGCCTGTAATTGTGGCCTTCACTGACTCAATACTGCTCAAGCCAGGACGTGCAGCAGCTGTATGGAAGCCAAAGAGACACAGATCTGTGATCCACCCTACCATTAATTGACCACTCTGAACTGCACTGAACCAAACCCACAGACATCAAGCTGTAGTCCTAAGACCAAATGAACTTCTCCTGTTCTTTCACTTGCTTTGTGCCTGAAGAAAAGATGGATGATTGCCTTCCTTCCGGGTATTGAAACTTTGAAGATGACAAACAGTAAGCAAAACGGCTTGATCTGAGCCTCTTATACTGTATATTTCTTTCTTTCTGCAACTGTTCTGACTGGCCTCACACAATGTCTGTACTGCAAATGTGCAAAAACTGCAAATGTGTTTCATGTATAGTCAACAAAGCTGTCCACACTGCAAGAAAGATGTTGATCATCAGCAGTTTTCAGGGCATTAAAGCCTTAAAGTCAACATGAAGCAGAATTCGCAACCCAGCAACAGAATATTAGATGAGATGGGGCGGGGCTTGATTTTATCTATTGGTAATTGATTGGATCATGAAAAGTGGGTGTTCAATACCATATTGGACCATCTGATGTTTTGGTTGGAGAGTTTTATGTCAGCCGAAAAGGAAATGCGTTTCGGAGGCCAAGCAAGTTGTTAAATTTTGATGAAAGCTTATGAAAACAGACAATTTTCTTTGAAATAGCACGTAATGATAAATCATGCAAAATAAGCCCAGTATTAAAAGGATACTTCACCCAAAAATAACTTTTTCCTCACATTGGGGAACATAGGGGTTCAAACAATATTGGACCCCATTGACTTTCATTTCATGGACAAAAAAAACAAGTTTTTTTTTTCCCAAGTATATACACTAGTCAGCATTTGAAGTAGATCAAAACCTTTCATCAAAGTTGTCCTAAAACCTAAATCCAAAATGCGTTCTTGTCTTAAGACAACTTTGATGAAAGATCCACTTCAAATGATGATGTTTTGATCCACTTCAAATGTTGACTACTGTATTTTAAATATATGTTTAAAATCATGCAGGTTTGGAGCGACATGAGGGTGAGAAACTGATGACACTAATTTTATTTTTGGGTGAAGTACATAAGTTCAGTTTAAATTCAACCTGCAGTGCGTTATAGCTTTTTAGATGACAAGTTTGGGGATTATAATGTTTCAAAATGTCAAATAAGCAATACACACATTTTTCAAAGTCGGAAACGAGTTTGAATAGTGTATGATGATATACACAAATGTTGTTTTAGATTTCACCTCAGACAATTACAGAGATGCACTGACATCGTTCAAGCCACCACAAATTTCCTGTGATCTTTTTGAAGGGGTTTTTTTTCACCTTAAAGTTCTGTCGTTATTTAACCATACTGAAAAATCAGCTAAATATAGCCAAACCACATGCTGGAAGATGTATTTGTCCCATGGAGCTGTGAAAACACATTCTAGATTGTAGTTGAGATTGTGTTGTTTGCGTTGTTGTGTTACGTGTTTAATCATTATATATACCTTTAGACCAAAGCCGTCCCTAGAGTGTTCTCAGTGGCACTCATACAATAACCTGCCTTGTGATTTACAGTTGTGATAGAGCACATGCTGTATTTTCCTGAATTATAATTGATCTCTGTATTTTTATAGTTGAAATTACTAGTGGTAGATGTTCTGTGGTTTTTTTTTCCCCCTTTTCTAGTTTGCATTATTGTGAACTGTTTTAAGGACTGTGACCAGGTTGAAACTTGAGCTGTAATTTCATTGTTTGTTGCCAAGTGTTTTCAAGCTGTCGTTTTTTTTTTCTGTGACTTCTGTTCTCAAATGTATTTTAGCTTTGGATTCTTTGCTTCATGTCAATCAGTGGCTTTATCAGTTTACAGAGTTTGCATGGAGAACATTCGCAGATATTCTGAACACGCGAATCAATAAATCATCTTTGGAGAATTATCGTTTAGACAAAATTCAAAAAGAAACTGACATGAAAGTGTGTTTTAACAATCTATTTGGAAACAGAACCAAAGCATAAACAATAAAAAAATAATTGAATCCAAAAGTCACAGTTTAAGGGCATCCAGGACAGTATTAAAAAAATAAAAAATATTTGATGTTGCATAAATAAAAAGATACAGAAAAACATACAAGCCTATTTTTTAATGAGATACACAATACATAAATATCTCACAATACCCTAGTTTTCCATTCAAGATCTTCAACAAATAAAAAGCAGAGCTAAAACCACAAGTTCAACTTTTAATACATGATGGTGTATATATAAGTTCCTCTAATGCAAGTAGAGAAACAGCTCACCAATTATAATAGAACATTTTTTCCACCTCCCTACTGGTGGAATTATTTAGGAGGAGTCCAAGATATTGAGCAGTAACGTCCAAAAAACCATGGCCAAATGAGTTTTTATGGTTTTATGGTTAATTGTCATATTCTCAAACAACATGTGACCGCAGATTTAATATTCCCTGGGTGTGAAATGATTAGCAAAAATGTCTTCTGCCACAAGTAGTTCTCTACTCTCGAAGCACTTTAAGGAGTTAGTCCATGTTCAAAGACTGTCCAGCTGAATGTGATGGTTTGATCGCATTGTAATGGCCAAATTGCGTGGTGTGTGCGCATCTTTGTAAGCTTCTATGTTCTATGATGTTTTGTGTGAACCTGTGATTAATCTGTTTTCAATAAACCACTTAACCATTTATTCAGTGATTTTTCGTCTGAAGTTACGGAAATAATTGAACAATAAATGGGTGATCTCATAATCTCCTGTTCCAAAAAAAATGTTTATCAGAAAGAAATGTTTTAGGACCGTTAAAGTTTTTTTACAACTTATATCAATTTATTTTTGTGTTGATTTTTAAAGCACTTTTCTTCCCAAATTGTTGCTATAATGTGAAAAAATCTCATTCTAATTACTTAAATGCAAAAATATGTTGTTTTATAGTATTTAAACTTGTATACCAGTGTTATGGTATGTTCCCTGCTTTTACGTTAAAAAAATACTGTTTACAGTATTTAATACAGTGATGGAAATAAGAATTCAAAATTAGAACAGAATTTTTGAAAAACTAAGACTTTTGGGGAAAATGTGCTTAAATGTTTAAAAAAAAATCACAAAGCAAAAATTCTTGGTATAAAAAAAATACTTTTTTTTTTCTTTAAAATGTAGGCGAAATATGACCCGGATGTGTTTTTGCATTTGTTACCCTGTCGCAGAAGATTGTGCTTTAAAGCTGTTCTCTACACAATCTCTGCACTACATTTTCGTAATACAAACCTGTGATCTGACATTTATGATTCCTCACATTTGAGTACAGTTCAATGTAACATGCAGTTCATGCTGTGTGTGCTTTTGAAGCATTTTTAGGAGAGTACATGATGGTAGATTTTGGTAGAGGCTGGTCTGTGGATGGATCAGAGGGCATGATTCTCATATGCGAGGGGCCTGAACAACTGCAAACTATGAGAAGTTTTGCTCACAGCACAACATGTTCCACATATCCCATCTCTCTTGGCGCTGCAGACGGGCCTGTGAGTGCTGCTTTGTTATGCTGATTCTTCATTACCGATGGTTCTGTGGGTAGACTTCAAGCCCCTCATTTCCCAGGGTGCTTTGGCAGTAGAGTCGACCGTGCTATGATTTCAGCGACGTTGGCCGGCTTCATTCAGCGAGCATAGAGACAAACGATGCTGGAAATAAGCCCGTTCTGTCTGGCTGTCCCTCGATGTAGCCGTGCTGAAAGGGAGATATTGCTGGCTCTGGTTAAAGTCATCAAAAGGAAGGATGATACATTCAATTAAATAAAGGGGCGGAAATAATAAAGGAAGTAATGTTATGAACAAGAGCTGTGCGTCCTTAATGAAAAAGGAATGATGCGAACACAAAAGATGTGGGACGTGTGAGGATGTTTAAAATAAGATGCAAATCAGGATCCATTTCGCTTGAAAAGCTCTTTCCTGCATGCCAAGTTTATCTCTGTGAATCTACATTTTTATTCTTTTGATGGGCCATCCAGAGGCTATTTTTCCTGTAGAAGAATCTGCAGGATATTAGACAAGCCCACTGGAGACGTATGGGCGGCTCTCTGACTCAGATATGGAGGCAGAGCAGAATAAAACATCGACCCTGAGAGCTTTGCTCTGATCAGTTCCATCTGCTCCCATAGGATCATACGATTCATCTGCACACACAGCATGAGTCTGTCGAAGGCTAACAAGAACCCTGCAGCTTCCTCATCAAAACCATCTTTAACTGTAACAAGGAATTTGAGTCATTTATACCAACGGTACTTCAAAGAGCCAAAAATTATTGTGAAATAAAAAAATGTACTATATTTAGTGGCATGATAAACAAGCAAGCACAAGAGAATAAGCATTTTTATGCCATGGATTCCCTCAGGATTTCCCCCCTTTTTTTTTCTTTTTTTTTAAGAGTACAAAATAGTAAACTGGAGATATTTAGATACATATGCTCAACAGCATAAATTAAAAAGTCACTCAAGTGAACTTTAAAACCCCTGTTTAAACAAAAACCTAAAACATAGATGGTCACATTCTTATCAGTGTTGTTACTGCGAACCAAAACATAAAACTTTGATCTTTTTCAGTAACTGAAATAAAACTTATAAAAAAGTAAATAATTAAAATATAAAAGAAAACTGAAATAAAAATAAATGAAAGCTACATAGGTATAAATATTCAAACACTAAATCTAATAAAAATGACAAAAGTAGATAACAAAATGAAAATGAAAATATGAATAAATACTATAGTATTACATAATGCTAAAATAACACTGATTCTTCTGTAGCAATTTGTTAGCAACTTACATTTAAAAAGCACAGAACGGTTTTAAAGCCTCTGAGGTATGAGCATGTAATTTATGCACAAAATGGTAAAGTTTCTAATGATAATTTTACCAACACAGCTTTTTTTCCTTATACATCAAATACTAATAATATATCATACATTCCCAAAGGGACCCATGGCAAATTAGCTGTCCAGCTTGTCCTTAAAACTAATGTCATGATGTAACAATTCTACTTTTACATGGCTCTCTGGAATCCTTGAAACTGATTGGTCAATCTCATCATTCTGCTCATTTTTTCATATAATGGCTACTAAATTGTACAACTGACCATCCTCTCAGGACATGAATTTCTCAATCTCTCTTTAAAATGTATCTCAAATGAACTGTTCTTTCATTCTTATACTCACCCACCAATCAGCATCCTCCTCTCCGAGCACCACCAGAACCTCACCCTCATTGAAGGTGAGCTCATCGTGATGATCCGCCACACAGTCATACATGGCTTTAACACGCTTCAGCTTCGACTTCATCTGAACACAAAAACAAAAACAAGAAGTTGCAAAAACTGTATCATGTGGCCTCTAAGTAATATAGATTTTTTAATAATTTGTTATGGGAAACCACAAGTATGAGGAACACGTCAAGGAACGCCTGCAATACTCCATGTCTTTCCAACAGCCAAAGACAAACTAAATAAAATAACACTCCTCCAGCCCCTCCAGCTCAGACCAGCATTAATTCCCATGTGGATACAGACTGGTTTAAGCTGGTTTGGTGCTGGTAAATTGACTGATGTAAAACAGCTGGGAAAGGTGAAGTTAGAAGCAAAACACAATGAGTGTGGAACATGTGACACTAAAGACTTGAGTAACGGGTGCTTAGAAAACAATAAAACATCGTAACACGGTGTGCATAAGAGACTATGACAAAAACATTAAAATAATGTACTGACCCAAATTAAATAATTACTGTAAATGCGATTTTTTTTCTCTTAGGGTTCTTGCTTTCTTCTAAGAAAAAAGACCCAAGTGAAGTATATTTTGATTTCTCCTTCAGAAGAAACATCTGAGAACATTAAAACTCCTGAGCTATGGAAGAACAACGTGTGAGCAATATGATATTCATCTCTCTAGTTCATGCATCGGTCATGGTTTCCGTTCTCACCAGAGTTTTTCTGGGCAGTGGGTGAGGAGCAGTGTGGCAGGAGGAAGAGGAGCTGCCGTTAGTCTCCAGGCTGAAGGAGCGTGGGGAGGTGGGGGACAGGGACAGGGCCGGGGCATGCCGTCCGCCGCTGCTGATTGGCTGTGGGGTTTGGTACAGAAAGTGAGACGAGCTGCTCTCCCCATCTGCTCGAAAGCCTGCTGAGAGAGATTACAGCCACAACACATCGTAACAAAACCCATGAGCCGTGATAAGCAAAACAACTTAACTGGAAACAATATAGTGGAAAGATAACTGGACGGTTAAAGAATTACCTCGTTCTGGTAGCTCAGATAGGGAGTTGAGAGTGGACGTGGTGTATTTGGGAGAACCTGAGCTGAAATAGAAAGTCTTACAATCGGTATGTGTCACAATACGACACAATATACTGTATTGCATTGTACTGTATTACATATAAACAATGCAGTTTACTGTAAAAGTAGCACAGTAATTTCTTTAGAAGATGGTTGATGTGTGTGTGTGTGTGTGTATGTGTATATACACTACTGTGCAAAAGTCTTAGGCCACTAGTATTTTCACCAACAAAAAATGGTTTTAAGTCAGTTATTTCTATCTTTTGCTGTAGTGTGTCAGTAGGAAATAACAGTTTACATTTACAAACATTATTTTTGACATTAATTGTAATAATCCAGTAAGATTTTTGTTTGCACAAGGAGTCTGACAACAGCCACTGCTCCACACAGAGATCTGATCTGATCTCACATCATCCAGTCTGTCTGGAATGACATGAAGAAACAGAACAAACCGAGACAGACTAAATCCAGAAGAACCGTGGTAATGTCTCCAAGATGCTTCAAGAGACCTAGCTGCAAAGCTACCTGAGAAACTATGCGCAAGTGCACATGGGGCAAAAGCTGTTTTAAATGCATAGTGTGCTCACACCAAATGTTGATTTAATTTAGTTAATAGAAGTTAATTGATAAATAAAATCTATTTATGGCATTATTTCTGAAAGCATCCTCACTTTACAGCATTTTTACCCAAGTGCCTAAAACCTTTCACAGTACTGTAGCTTTGCAGATAGGTTTCTTGAAGCATCTTGGAGACGTTGCTACAGTTCTTCTGGATTTAGTCTGTCTCAGTTTGTTCTGTTTCTTCATGTCATTCCAAACGATGATGGTGAGATCAGATCTCTGTGTGAAGCACTGGCTGTAGTCAGACTCCTTGTGCAAACAAAAATCTCACTGGATTATTACAATTAATGGCAAAAATAATGTTTGGAAATGTAAACTGATATTTCCTGCTGACACACTACAGCAAAAGATAGAAATAACTGATTTCAAACCATTTTTTGTTGGTGAAAATACTTGTGGCCTAAGACTTTTGCACAGTACTGTATATATATAAAAAAACATTCTTTTACACTTTCTGTTCATCAAAGAATCCTGAAAAAAGTCATAATTTATACAAAATATTAAGCAGCACAATTGTTTTCAACATACGATTCTTAAGCAGCAAATCTGCATATTATAATGAGTTCTGAAGGATCATGTGACACTGAAGACTGGAGTAATGATGCTGGAAATTCAGCTTTGCCATCACAGGAATAAATTACATTTTGAAATATATTAAATTAGAAAACAAAGTTGCAAGTTGTAATAATATATCACAACATTACTTTTTTACTGTATTTGTAATCAAATGAAATGAAATGCCAGTATAAGAGATTTCTTTTATAACATTTTTAAAAATCCTACATATCCCAAACTTTTGAACGGTAGTATATATATTTTAACATTAATATTGATTTATGTTTAATATTTGCATTTTCCTGCTTCCTAGCCAAATAAGTCATTCTGTTCCTTTACTTGCCAAAGGCCATTTTTGCTCACAATTGGCAGTTTCTTAAGTACCTTGGCTAAATGATTATATTTGCCTGCTAATGCTTTTATTTTAAAACACTGTGAGAAGTCATCATTTGTGGCTCCAAAAAGCACTTACACACACTTCTGGAAGGGTGAGTCTGGACCACCGAAGCTTCTCGGACCTGCAGGTACTCCATAATCTGTACACAAGAAAGTAAAAAAACATATTTATATAGCTTGTAAACATGACAATAAATGATGCAGGACCAGTGAATGGGAACCGTCATTCCAGGTTTGTCACGTACCTGTTGGTCCCTGCCGTGCAGAGTGGGGGCTGGGGGGCATCTGAGGGGCGGGCTCAGAATAGGTGCGCTTGTGTCGGATGATAAGAGGGGGAGGAGGGGTTCGTTTCTTACTGCTGCTCACTTCATGGGACGTCCAGCCATCAGGTGAGCTCATAGGAGGGGGAGGAGGGGGAATGTTTGGAGCTGGAAAGGACATGAGGAGAGTAAACAAGACTGTAGTAGAGAAGAGCAGAGAAAAGAAGAGAAGTTTCCCACCTCTGACTCGAGGTGGCAGTGGCGGTGCGGGAGATGAAGGGGGTGGCGGAGGGGGACTGTCGAGGCTGCGTGTCTGAGAGTTGGGACTGGCGTACACCTCCCTCTGGTTATCTCCCCGGGCCATTGCCAGCCTCCGGCCCACGTTGAACAACCCCCCTCCGCTACATCCTCCTCCACCATGAGAGGCAGAGCTACTGTGATACAAGCTGAACGGCCGTCCTAAGCGCTCCTTCTTGACTGGGCCCATCTACAAAAATGGACCATCACTGTTACACATTGGACATGGACAATGAATTGCAGGATACACAAATAAATAGTCTTCCTATGTTGTTACCTTGTCATCTAGGTCATCGTCACTCTCATAAAGGTCATCTTGCCGGAGTCTCCACTCATACTCCACGTGCACGTGCATGTTGAACTGGTTGTTCTGTGATTGGTGGATCTGAACACGACACATCATTACTCTGACATGTGGATCAGTGACTTTTTGACCAATTTCTTTCCATGACCTCTAGGTGTTTGTAATTATTGGATAATATATTTTTTAAACCAATTTGTAGAGATTGCTGGGGTATTTTTCATTTGTCTGCAGTAATACTCCTTGGAATACTTCAGTTTAAACAATTACTCTTATTAGTGTAATCTATGTCTGTAGACCAAAAAAAAGTTGAGATTTAAATACGATACTCAATGAATGCTCAAATTAGCCTATGAAATATTTTAGAGTATATCTACAAAAACTTTTTTTTTCTTCAAAAATTATGTACACGCACTACACTACTGGGGTCAGAGATTTTTGTTTTTTTTATTCTTTATACTTCATTTTTATTCATTATATGTGACCCTGGACCACAAAACCAGTCATAAGGGTACATTTTTTTGAAATTAAGATTTATACATCATCAGAAATGACAGGACAATATTTGGCTGAGATACAACTATTTGAAAATCTGGAATCTGAGGGTGCAAAAAAATATAAATATTGAGAAAATCGCCTTTAAAGTTGTCCAAATGAAGTTCTTAGCAATGCATATTACTAATCAAAAATTAAGTTTTAATATATTTACGGTAGGAAATTTACAAAATATCTTCATGGAACATGATCTTTACTTAATATCATAATGATTTTTGGCATAAAAGAAAAATGGATAATTTTAAACCTTGTGTATTTGTTGGCTGTTGCTGCACTATATGCTGCGACTTAAGACTGGTTCGTGGTCCAGGGTCACATATAATAGTTTGACTCGAATATATTAAATAAAAAGTGAAAGTACAGACATTTAAAATTTAAGATTAATTGATTTCTATTTCAAATAAATGCTTTTTATACTTTCTATTCTTTAAAGAATCCTGAAGGAAAAACAAGAACAACTTTTTCCAAACATTGATAAAAACAATAAAGGTTTCTTAGCATTAATTCAACATATTAGAATGATTTTGAAAAATCATGTGACAATGAAAGACAGGTAAATGGCTGCTGAAAATTCAGCTTTGCCATCATAGGAATAAATTAGATTTTAAAATATATGAAAGCAGTTTTTTTTTAATCATAATTATATTTCACAATATTAATGTTTTTACTGTATTTTTGACCTAATGAATGCAACCTTGATGAGCATAAGATACTTTCAAAAACATAAAAAATCTAATAGACAAGTTTCTGAATGGTAGTGTATAGTTTAGAAATACATTTTCTAGCTAAGTAATGCAGCTAGTTATATTATAAAATATATTACTTTACATTGTGATTTCCAGGCACGAAACTATTAAAAAACATTTATAGAGTAAATATACTCTTTTCAGTAGCTACATCACCTTGTGAATGATTTTAAAAGAAATCTTTATCCGCCTAATCACAAGTGTCTGAAAAACTATTGAAATACACATGTCCAAATCAGACTGAGAGACTGTGGTAAATCACTCATGCCAGCTGGTCAGTTGGTATCTGTTCAGAGTTAGTCAAACGCTTCAGTCAAGTTTTAATTCATCTGATGTCATGTGACAGAATGTCATCTTTTCCAAAACATACTTAGCGGATTCGGTTGGAATTCCAAATCGCTAGGATTGAATGACAGCTGATTTGTAACCCCGCCAGAGCTTTGCATGTGTGTCAGTCGTTTGATGGGGTGGTTATTTGATATGGGTGGTATTTTTTTTGCCGTTATGACTTTGACCGCTCTGTAAATGATTTCTGTAAAATCCTTTTATCTTACGTACAATAATAATTAATTATTGTAACTTTTATAAAAAAGTAAATGTATTTATAAATATATTTATTAAAATATACTTCATTAAAGCAAGAAGAAAAAATAACTAAATATGTAAAAATATTGAACATTTATTAAAACTATCTTTAGAACAATTATTTTTTATTTATTTAAAAAAAATATTCATTTGGCTTAGGGAAGAAAAGTCAGCAAGTCTCCAGAATTTAAGGAGGCATAAAAAATCCAAACACCCATGGGGTGCAGCCAATGTTCAACATGCCCAAAAGATTTCATCCAACAGTAGCAACGAGAGGGAAAATACCCTGTTATTTCCAAATGCAGCAATGAGCGTGACGAATGGTCCATTTTCCACAAGCAGAGTTGGAAAGAGAGAGAAAAAGAGTAGATTTAGACTGGAGTCCCTGCTCCTTCTCTGCATGGGCTCTCAGCGGGTGGTGACACAGGTAAACCCCTAGTCATCTTTTCACAGTAAACCTCATTTATTATTTTATTTCCAGCATAAGCATTTCCCATCATTTCTTCAGTTCTGACTTTTACGTAAGGACCTAACTTTTTTACACAAAAAATCAATTGTGAACGGAGATTGAATTCTTTACGGAAAGGAAATAGTATATTGT
The DNA here is from genome assembly GCA_021397915.2 of Tor tambroides. Classification (NCBI taxonomy): domain Eukaryota; kingdom Metazoa; phylum Chordata; class Actinopteri; order Cypriniformes; family Cyprinidae; genus Tor; species Tor tambroides. The sequence goes on from JAFVLL020022249.1 coordinate 80,218, forward strand.
TGATTGTCTGGGTATAGTGTTGCATGTTGAATATGTCTTATTTGGTGAAAACATATGTTTTGATTTGAATGTATGACCCTGTGGAAACGCCTATAGCTTCTCTACAGTGGGATAGAAAGCAAATCCAGTGTGTCAAGACTCCAACTGGGTCTCTCCATTTCTCCTCACTGGTAGAGGAGAATGAGTGTTGTAACACATGGCGAATTGTAACCCCATTAGTTAAACCCATTAGAAATGAGCTACAGGTGTGAAATCACTACCATACATGAGCCCAGTCTCCTGTGGTGAATTTTGAGGTATGGCAATTCTGCGCCTGGTTTATAATTTGATTTATGATCATGTAAATGAATGCTAAATGATAGGGCTGGAATCAGGAGGTTATTTTTGTTTTATCTGATATATAATCAAACATGTTTTTTGTATTCTTCTACAAAAAGCAATATAATGATGAAATGTTTTAAGCTTTCGTTCTGTGTTTCTTGAGTAAGTTTCCTGTATAGTACTGTTCAAAAGTTTAGAGTCTATGTGATTTTCAAATATGTCTGAAAAAGTCTCTTCATTTCACCAAGGCTGTATTTATTTGATCCAAAATCTTGTAAAATATTATTTAAGTTAAATAACTGTTTTCTATTTTTGTATATTTTAAAATGTAATTTTGTTGTGCTGCTTAATATTTTTGATGAAACCAGGATTCTTTGATGAACAGACAGTTCAAAAGAACCACATTTATTTGAAATAGAAATCTATTGTAACACTATAAATTATCGATTGAATGCACAAATAAAAGTATTATTTAAAAAATAAACAAATCTTACTTTCTTACCATTTTGACAAAAAGCAAACTCCACAAAAATTAAAACGTTTCTGTTTCTGCTAGGGTTACAACTCATCCTTGTAGTGAGGTAGGTTTAACACATTTAAAGGAAAAATACTTGTAGACTTAATTTAGGTTGTAGTTGGCAAATATGAGAATATTATATCAAAGTTTGAGAGACATAGCACATGAAACCACTGAGTTACAGACACTGGAAAATGTATGTTACAGTTCTCCCATATCTGAAGCTGAGACATATGCAGCAGATACCTGACTATAAAACCTCTTTACAAGGGGAACAGCACACCTCGTTATAATTTTCAGTTTGCACCTGTTCATTAATGTGGTTGTCTTTCTTTCTCTTTTAAATGATTCTTCCATCACACTCTTTTTTTCATCTTGCAGACAAAGACTCCTGCAGTTTTAACACCTTCTGTGGCTCTTCAGGAGAACCAGGTGTGCCTGTGTTGATCTGTTCTCTTAGCAAGAGGAGAGCTGGCACCAGGACTGATGGTGCTGGTATTGGGCGGGTGATTTAGGGAGCCGGGCAGCACTCTGGCACAGCCCTGAGGTGGAAGATATACGTGAGGTTGGTGTTAACAGCACTCAACAGCCTGTGAGTCAGAACATGTTGTGTGGAGTTTAATATGATGTGCATCTGAAGTTGATTAAAGGTGGATTCCATTAGATAGAGGTGTGTGTTTGTGTGTGTGTGTGTGTGTGTGTGTGTGTGTGTGTGTGTGTGTGTGTGTGTGTACTGGTTTTTGTGGTTTACGGGGACAAAAAAACATAAAATTTGTTTAATGACATGGGTATGACAGAGGTATTACAATTTGAAGGTGGTTTATGAGGACACTGCCTATGTCCCCGTAATTCAAAAGGCTTA
>JAFVLL020022250.1:0-10815 GCA_021397915.2 Tor tambroides
TGTGAATTTAAGATTAAATAATTCTGCTCACATGGCCTGTAGGTTATGATTAATATTGTAGATGTTGGAAATGCACATCTACTTCTTAAATTATTAAAGCAATTTTTACCTTATTTAAGACATAAAAATCATTTAGTGGATAACAATACTTTGATTCAGTGATGGTAAATAATATCTTCACTTTAATAAAAATAGTTAATTTAGATGTTATCATTATAATAAACCAAACTAAGAAAGTAAATATTGCCAATTTTAATATCATGTTGTCAAAAAATATGAAATGTTTAGCAGAGGACACAATATGAAGCACTTGCATGTTTATTAAAACTGGTTTCCCAGCGGGTTTAGACTATAAAGCTGTTCATCAAGAATAAAGCTCACTGATGCTTCCAGTCGTTCACCACAACAGCTCCTACATTGTTTCCTGACTTCCACCATTCTGTCATTGACATTTTCAGCTTAGATGAACTTTGGCCCATTATCGTTTCCAGTGAGACAGGTGCAGCTTAATGAATGCTCCCAGTGTTTAATTAGCTCCCTGTGGGACAGCAGACAGGATTATCAAATCAACAACTCCATAATTACTATCCATCACACACTCACTTCCTCCCTCTGAGAACATCCTCTCCAAGCGCTGTCACCGCTGTAGCATCCAGTGCATCAGATCAGCGATGGGGGCAAGAAGAGTCGCCACGGGGGGCCAGGAGAGTCCAAAGGCCTTGGCAGAAATGTCCTGCTTCCTCATATAACGCCCAGCACCTGATCATTAGGGGTTTGATAATGGCACGCCACCATTACCGTTCCAATATGCAGAAGGCGACGTGTCAATTAGCTGCTGAGAGCTTTGAACTGAAGGCAGAGCATCAGTGTAGTGCTGGTAATTAACTTAAACAGTAATTAGGCTTCTGTCAGAGATTGTCGTGTCATAACAAAAGATAAAGACAGCTGTTAGCGGTGAGGAGACAATAGCGCTCCGAGTGTCATCTACATATACCAGGATCTCTTATAGAGTTATGAAACATCCATCATTGTGTTGCTTCATGGTCTGTATCATACAATGAATATCTTTGTTTCCCATTTGTTTTTACTGAAATTTCAACTCTGATCATCAGAGTCTATTGCTCTCAAATAGCAGCTTTTTAGATACTTGTTTAATGGTCATTGCAACAAAATATGAGCTCGAAAGGCATTTATTTAAAAGAAAGAAAGATTGTTCAAGCACATTGTTTTCACATAACTATGCATAACACATAACAAAAACTATGACATATTGTGGTTGTCAGACGGTTATTGGATGACTTTGATAGTTAATGTGATGAACTACACTTGGTGAAAAAGAAGTGCACTGTTTTAAAAAGATAAATTATTATGGAAATATACTTTAAAATAATATTCTTAAGTGTAAACTGAATGTTATGTTCTTTGGACACTTAACTGCATGTTATTACAATTAAACTAAAATGTTTTCAGTTTAAATTCAAATTAAATGCAATTAGTTGATCTTTAAAGTGTTTGTGGACGCACTTAAGTAGGACTCAAGTACATCTTTATATGTAATTTCATAATTACTTCTTTTGTCTTTAAAACATGGTTAAACTTTTTAGTATACTAAAACATAGTTTAATGTAATTTCTGAACATTTTATGTTATGTAACCCAATATATAATTACACACTTGTAATGGTGAAGCTGTACAATTTACTACATTTAAAATATTTTAACTTTAAATGTCATATTGTATAACATTTCAATGAAGTACTTTACATGTGCTTTAGTATTTTAGTCAGCAATTCAAAATATATGCACTTCTTTAAACAAAAGATTATTAAAACTAAGATTTAAAATGTACTTTACAATAAAACGTTTAAATTATTACAAACTGCACTTTTTAAACGTGAAACAATCATGACAGTGTCTCTCTTTAAGTTTTATAAATGTTATATTACAGTTTTTACAGACATACAATCACCCGAGACCAGTCATCTTAAATTGGCTGAGAACAGTAATGAAGTTAGTTCTGAGAAAAGCTCCAGCAATTTGTCTCAGTGCCACCTACTTTGGTATTTTGCATCTTATGCATTGAAATTAATGCAATTTTAAGTGTGGCTTTACTGTTTTTTATCATTTAAATCCTAACAAACTTATTTTAATGCTTGAGAAGTGTCCTTGTACTGTTTTTCTTTAAAATAGATCCACTTGTTTGATATTTTGCTATATGTGACCCTGGACCAGTCTTAAGGTCTTAAGTCGCTGGGGTATATTTGTAGCAATAGCCAAAAATACATTGTATGGGTCAAAATTATCCATTTTTCTTTTATGCCAAAAATCATTAGGATATTAAGTAAAGATCATGTTCCATGAAGATATTTTGTAAATTCCCTATCGTAAATATATTAAAACTTAATTTTTGATTAGTAATAATTAGTAAAATCAAAATACTGAGAAAATTGCCTTTAAAGTTGTCCAAATGAAGTTCTTAGCAATGCATATTACATATAAAAAAAAAGGCAACAGCGGCAAGGATTTCAAACTCCATCATTGACAGAAATGGAGAAAGAAAAAAAAAAACTTGGGAGAAACCAGGCTCAGTTGGGAGGGCAATGGAATTTATTCATTTGTATATTTTTATTTTTGGGGTCACTGTATAAATACTTAAACACTAAAACATACTAAAACATACTTTTTTGTTTGTGTGTGTGTGTGTGTTTATATATCTGAAAAAATGTTTGCAATGACAGCAATGCAATGCGACATGGCATTTTTAAGAAAGAACATACAACGCATTGAATGTGTCCCCTTAATTTTAACACTCACCCCTCCCCAGCTCAGTTTGTTCATTGGTTTTGTAATTAAAAGGCCTCGAGGCATGGGAAAGCGTGTGGCTCATTGTGGTTTTGCCCTTTTTCAGTATGGCTGTGTCTTGTAGGAGATAAACGCTGAAAGGGAAAATATGGGAGTAGCTAATCTTCAAATCCGTGGCATGCGGTGAGGTGACTGTGATAGAGGGAAGGGCTGCTGTCGATCGGAGAGCTGATGAAATGGAGGGGAAGCAGATGGGGGAATCTCACAGTGCGAGGTGAAGAGAGGCCGCTCTTTCAAATCAGCAGCAAAGAGAAACATGAGGAGACACAGAAAAACATGCAGAACACTTCATCAGCAGTGGCTCACAACCCAAACACCACTGGACCATCAGTCTCTCCATCTGCAGCTCATGGATAGCATCTGTTTCACAATAACAGTTTACAGTAATGCACTTGCTATGGAAGTCTGATGGCACTGTATCGGAATAGATATTAAAATCTGTAAGGCTTAAAGGGATAGTTCACCCAAAAATGAAAATTCTGTCATTAATTACTCACCCTCATGTCGTTCCAAACCTGTAAGATATTCGTTCATCATCAGAACACAAATTAAGATATTTTTGATTAATTCCGTGAGCTCTCTGACCCTCTCATAGACAGCAAGGATCCTTATATTATCAAGGCTCGGAAACGTAGCAAGTAGATTGTTAAAATAATCCATGTGACATCAGTGGTTCAACTGTAATTTTATGAAGCTACGAGAATATTTTTTGAGCCAGAAGACAATCATTGACACCCTCCACAAAGAGGGTAAGTCACAGAAGGTCATTACCGAAAGGCGTGGCTGTTCACAGAGTGCTGTATCAAAGCATATTAAATGCAAAGTTGACTGGAAGGAAGAAATTAGACAGGAAAAGGTGCACAAGCAACAGAGATTTAAACACTTGTGAGAGCTTCACAAGGAGTGGACTGAAGCTGGAGTCAGTGCATCAAGAGTCACCACGCTCAGACGTCTTCAGGAAAAGGGCTACCAAGCCACTTCTGAACCAGAGACAACGTCAGAAGCGTCTTACCTGGGCTGTGGAGAAAAAGAACTGGACTGTTGCTCAGCGGTCCAAAGTCCTCTTTTCAGATAAAAAAAATGCTTTTGGTCCATTGTGTTTTATCAAGTCCAAAATCAATGTAGCTGTCTACAAGGAGATTTTGGAGCACTTTATGCTTCCATCTGCTAAAAAGCTTTATGGAGATGCTGATTTCATTTTCCAGCAGGACTTTAGCACCTGCCCACACTGCCAAAACCACTTCCAAGTGCTTTGCTGACCATGATATTACTGTGCTTGATTGGCCAGCCAACATGCCTGACCTGAAGCCCATATGGAATCTGTGGGATATTTTCAAGAGAAAGATGAGAAACAGTGGATCCAACAATACAGACGAGCTGAAGGCTCAATAGTGCCTCAGCAGTGCCACAGGCTGATCGCTTCCCACACCTCACTGATGCTGGAGTTTGTGCTAAAGGAGCCCTGAGCAAGTATTGCGTGCAGAAATCAACAAACTTTAAAGAACTTGAACTTTTCTGTTTTGCACATCTTTTTTTTTATTGATCTTAGTAAATATTCTAATATTTTGATATACTGGTTTTTTGACTTTAAGCTCTAATCATCAAAATTTAAAAAAAAAAAAAAAAAACTTTTGAAATGTTTTACTTTACATGTAATGAATCTAGAATATATGAAAGTTTAACTTTTTGAAATGTTACAAAAAAATTAACTTTTTCATGACATTCAAATTTTTTGAGATGCACCTGTATAATATGAGTGAACAGTATCCCCACCTCAAAAGGACAATTTATACAACTTTACAGCGCAAACAACACATTTTTGGCTTCACAGTTTTTCTACTTTGCAACATTGCAACCCTCAGGAATGTCTTGTTCCACAGACATCCATTGTAAGTGCATTATTGTAAATGTTGTAAATTTTTGTTAGTTTATTTGCTGGTATAGGGTCAAGTTGCTTTATCAAACAGAGAGTCAAGAGAAAATTATTTTCTAATAAACTGGTATTGGTAATCAACAGTCATATCTTAACCTGTTTTGAGACCAGAAGTATTGAACTGAAAATGTAGTTTTTAGTTTGTTTGGTCCTTATAAAAGCATAGAATCTAAATAAAATAGATTTCTAGGCAAAATATATTAGTCTGTCCCAAATAACTGACCTTCTGAAAACCAGAAACCAGATTTGAGTGGCTCTTGCCGGTGCAAAACCCGCTCCTATGATGCTTGAGTGTTGGGAGTAGTCATAGATATGTAGATGCAACATTTGACTGCTCCAGTCACACTAACGTGTCCAACCATCTTGAAACATTAACGTGTCGTCACTCAGTAAAAAACAATTAGTTTTTCAAGATGGTCATGAACTGCCTTCTTTATTATTTTGTACTGTTCTCTGAGGTCCACTTATAATTTTATCAAGTTTTTACATCAAAAAACATCTTTATTTAGAAGTAATAGGCTATTTTCTGTCCTGTATTGACCCCCCTCATCAGAACGCTCTGTTTGAATAGACGTGGCAGATTGTAGACTCTGAAGTAAACGCCCACTGCTATGATTGGCTAACAGTTGTGTATGACTAACAGCCTTCGTCCTTTATAGTTGGACGCTGCTGTGATTTAGGCTAAAAACGCATAAATATTCATATCAAAGTTTCTGTAATAACAAAGCAATTGTGATCACTTAATAAAAACAGTTAGTCACACTTGTGTGTTGTGACATTACTGTCGGATCCAATATAGTCGGCACAGCATCGTCATTTAGTTTCAATCTTTCTGAAAACCCTGCATCGAATTGTGCCTTGTTTGTAAACGAATCCTTGGTCAAATTATGTGAACAAAGGACCGAGTTCTTACTGACACGGTCTGGATCTTCATTAAAAGTGAAGTTCTTCCACTCTTTCCTAACATTAGGATCAGAAGGAATGCAACGCAAAGACTGTTTTTCCACAACCTGGCACTGCACAGCTTCGTGTTCCTCAGAGAAATCTTTATCGTTTGGTTTCTGTGTATAGACCTGCATTCGCCTCTCTCGTAAACAATGCATGCGTGAATCGGTGGGTGGGGTTAAACAGGCAGTAGAAGCAGGTGTTGATCTTCTGCAGAGGCGGTGCTTATCCACACTATTACATCATAGAGTGGCACAATCCACAAGATGTCATTTTGGCAGACTGGCTTCAATATAAACTGTTTTTAGACTAACGACAAAGTTTTGAGTTCTGAAACTTATGGAATGTTTTATAGAACAATGACCTCTTACATGACAAAAGATCAAGGGGATTTTGATTTCTCAGTTCATTCCCTTTAAAGTCACAAAGAAATGGGAAAACTTTCACAGATGAAAATTTGTTGGTTTGTGTTTTTAATATGTATTTCTGTCATGACAACTCTCGAGATTTTAGCATGGTAATATGCAATGTTAATGTGTTTGGATTTGCTACTGCCAATACAGCCACAGACATGCAGCTGTGAACATGTAAGAAATACTGCTGCTGCACATATAAATTACCCTATACTTGAAATACCCTGTTGCAAAAAAGGTGGAGCTGGGAAAGACGGAGGGTCTCTGAAGTACGCTGCAACTGCTACAGCAAGCACTAGCCAAGTATTTGAATGTAGAGCTTCATGACAGAACTTTGTATTAATTCAGTTTTTATACTATGGTAACGTTTTAATGTTGTGTTGCTAACACCTTTGTCTTGTTGTATTGATTTAGCTATATCATCTGCACAAGTCTATTGCAAATATAGATATTCAAACTTGTGTATAAATACGGATGCAGACACACAATCAGCTTTTGAGCGTTCACAGACTGCCTTTGTCCGTTCCAATACGGCGGATGGTCCATAGATACAGCCGCTAATAAAGCATCTTTAAACATATCTATGGGGAGTAGTTATATTGCTGGCCATATGTGTTGCTAGGGCATTCTGAGTGTTTTTTTTTTATGTTGCCATGTGTTTGCAAGGATATTGATAGGTTAGGTTGATAGGTTACTTATATAATCAACATGGCTGCCAACAAGCAGACCTCTTCTAACAGTCCACTATATAATACATTACATTAGTAAAATAAACTTGGATGTTAATTTTTTACATCTAAGCCATGACACAATATTCTAGCAAAACTTTAGGGTTAGGGTTTGCTTTGCAATTTTGCTTTTATTAAAAGTATGATTCATTTACTTTAAAAGGACAGGTCACCCAAAAATGAAAAAAAGTCATTTGCAGTCACACTAGCAAATTTCCTGGCACAAAAGGTCCATTGTCTATTGTCAATAGTGTTGACATGTATAAAGCAAAGCTCGCACAAAAGTCACTTTCAAACCAATCAGCTTTCTGTTGGTCAATGTGGTGAATCCACATGATCCACTTGAATCTGGTGCGAAATCTTCGTTTGCTCCTTTTCTCAGCAAGCCACATTATCCAAGACATCATTCACGTACATAGCACAAAGGTTAAAGACAAATTAGACACCAAAGTTTAAAGCTTATTAGGGCTTTGTTCAAATGACTAACTCCAAATTTGACCAATATAGTCGTGCTTGCTTTAGCAAGCCCCAATAATAAGACGGGAAACTCTTTAACATGCAAACTCCTTGATGCTGATGAAGTCTTGGCTAAAGAATGACATCAGACTAAGCGAAGGTTCATTAATGGCAGGCGTGCGATGCGCTTCCTCCTTATCAAGTTAAGCCCGGCAAGAGGACTGATAAGAGACTAATGCAAATTCACTGATAAGAACTGAGTGCAAATATTTATGATGTACCTTCAGAATCACGTGTACGTGAGCCAAAAACAAGAGCTTCCTTTGTGTGGTCTTGAGAGGTGAGCAAGAGAGAAGTTTAGCGGATGCTCTTTTCCCTGAAGCCACTTTGTGTTGTGTGTGCGCGTACTTTCTGTGGGCTAAGCTGTTCATTTAGAGAGGGTAATTAGTTACTGTAATTACAGTGATGTCATTGGCTTAATTGTTTTTGAAAGTGACTGTATGCCTGTAAGAAAAGATTGCTAGGCCCTTTACAGGATTTGAGTCGGAAAACGTTCACTTCAACACCAAAGTCGTGTTTTTGCGGGATCGACTAAACAACCTTTCTCTGAGGAAAGATGTGCGTGAGAGAATCGGCTAATTTAGACTAATTAGCAAGCATAATGTGTGCTCTTGGATTAGAAACATGAAATAAACCAAGGTTTGAATGAATTACTGGTGGGTCGAATGCAACTACAAAGTGTTTTGCGCATTAAAAGTCTGCCGAGGCGAGAGCGAGTCAGTGGCTCACTGCTCCAGCACACAGCGGCATTACAACAGACAACATAACATCATTTAACCTTTACAACGCTCGTATTGATTTGTTTTGTGTTTATCACGACTGCAATCAGAGCTCGCAGCTGGCTCTGATGGTGGGTGATTGGGTTAATTGAACAGTTGCGAGAAGACAAAGAGATCCACCGTCTTAGGGTTGCCAAGTCTGTGGCTTTACTGCAGAATTGGGATACTTTTACCGCAGGTTGTTTTTGAAGTCTGCGGGTTAAAGTGATCTCTCCGAAACGCGGACGAGGGGGAAAACTACTGAAAAAACACGATTGGGTTAGTTTTGATTAGCAATTATGATGTTTTTTTTTCAAAGACCTGGCAACCCTGACCATTTTAGCCTAGCCTCTGAGAGAAGGTGGAAAAAGTTAGCAGTTGCAGTTAGCGAAGCACATCCATTGTTGCAAAGCATAACTGTTCGGTCGCTTATCGCACCTTTTTTCCGTACGATTTAACCAAAGTGGGGAATGTTATTTACAAAACTTACAATATAGAAAAAGCGATTCAAACAAAACCCTACATCTGTTTCTCCCTCTCCAGGAAACTTCCTCCAGGACAAAATTGGGAAGGCACGTTTTAATTAAATCCCTTTTGCAAATAACGACTGACCATTATAAATCATTTGGTATCACATAAAACTATTTTACTCTTCTCTCTGTGGTGAGCGGAGTGAAAGGCCTTTTCAGGTCTAGATAAGTGTTAATAAATTACCCATGTTTCCCCGTTAATGGCTGTCAGCCTGCCTCGGAGAGATATCATTGTGTGTCATGAATATTTTGATGTTGTGATTAGATCAAAAACGCGGTGAATTCCTAAACAGCTCGACGCGGCACCGCTGATCAGAAATGGCTATTTCACCCAAACAGATTATAGTGCTTGCATATCTGCAGATAGTGAATAATTAGAATGACACCGGGCCTGTATTCCGCTGTAATAGCCGTGCTACTTTAGCCTATCCCTGTGATCTGGAGACTGCAGGAAAACGCACGTGTTTCTGAGATTCGACGCACCTTGGCAGCTGAGATAATGACTATTCTGATGCATAAGCAATTTGTATTTACTGGAGGAGGGGAGAGAAAAATAAAATAGGGAGAGAAGAAGAAAAAACACAATTCTCATCCCTGTGAGACATTGATTAGATACTTGCAGCCATTTGTGTACGGTAGTTTCATTGCCTGTCCTCATTATTTGTGGAAGATTATCATCGCGCAGCATGCGTGCATGCCACTTGATGTTTTAATTGACAGGCACGACAAAGAAAGAAGTGAGCCGGGTATCTGAACAGCACTGTGAGACTATTTTTGTGCATTTATTCTCAAATATCACATTTGCACCATACTATGCTCGCTATTTCAGGTTCCCAAACAGAGAAAAATAACATAAGATCTTTTTTGTGTCTCATTGGCTTCCTCTAAATAACAATAAGATAAAATCAAAATCAAACTGAGACTTTTGATTAAGTGTCATGGGCTCTTCTCCAGAGAAAAACACCTCATGTGTCTCCTCTAAAGTTTTGAAAGAGATCTCAACAATGTTTCAAACTATGCTTATATTTGCCAAGATGCTAAATTCTGCAATCAAAAGTCTAAATGCCATCAAGATATCAATATGGAGCTCATAACTGAGGAAGAAAAACACTTCAATTTAATCTGAGCAAAAGTGGAATTTGGTGAAGTTGCTGGTATTTATACAGCCAAAAAGTAAGATGAAATTAGTTCGTAATGTAAATCATTGAGATGTTTATAACAGTATAACAGACTACTTACATAGAATGCACATAATTATCAGATGCCGATCTATATCTCCCAATAATATGTCTTGATATTTAAATACTAAATTCTAAGATTAAAGCTCTGTATTTTTTATTGTGGCGGCAAAATATATAAAGCAATGCAATACAATGATGATTGAGAGATGAACAAATAAACGTTCCTCAAAAGCTTAATAATCATATCACATTTTAACATGATTTTTCTAAAAAAATGATATGGATAATCAAATAAACCTAGGTTGCTTCAGTCCAGTAAGTGTTCATCGTGGAATATAACAAACAATATAAAAGTTCTTAAATGTATTTCATAAAAGTTTTTAAATTAAAAAAATCTGTAAAGATTTCACAGCAAAAAGGCACAAGCTGAAGGTGGACGTTTGTACAATTATACTAAAAGGCCTTTTACTTCCCTTACCAAGAAGTAGTATACTTCAAGTTTATTTTATTAAGTATACTTAAGTACAGTTCAAGTATATTTTTAAGTATACTTTATGTAGTAAGTATACAAATATCAGTGTACTAGTAGTATACTTGTAAGTGTACTATTTCAATACTCCTTGGGACTAAATTGGCACACTTTCTAGTATATAAAAGTATACTTTAAGTATAACAGTAGTAAACTTTGAGTATACAACTAGTTTACATCAATGTTTTTAGCTACTGCAACTATACTAAAAGTGAACTTAAAGGTATACTGATAGTTTAGTAATTAAATACTTGTAGTAGCATTTTAGTACACTTTGAAGTATAGTCTCAGTACACTACTAGTTTAGTAGTTTTATACTGCAAGTATACTGTAACAGAAGGACCAGGCTCCTCTCAGAGCCAGTTACCTCGTTCCACGTCACCTGAGTATTAACTACCTGCACCTGCACCTCATTATTACC